>LPNX010983004.1:457710-572869 GCA_001517045.1 Pseudotsuga menziesii | reverse complement strand
TTAAATACCTCGACCGAGGTATTTAAATACCTCGGTCGAGGGCTTGATAAAACCTCGGTCGAGATATTAAGACCTCGGTCGAGGGCTTAACAAGCCCTCGACCGGGGTGCGTTTTTCTATTTTTGTTGAAATGCGCTTGCCAAAAAGTGTTACCCAGGTCCGTGGATTCACCCTATTGTATTATACCACAATCATGAGGAGTAATAGTTGTTTAGATTAGACTTAGTATATAAGTACATGTTTATCCCACATCCACGGGGAGGAATACTTGTTTATATTAGACATGGTATATAAGTACGTGTTGAGGCCAATGAAGTAATCCACAAGTTATTTGTATTGAGCTTTCTCAAAGGAGGTTTCCCCCTCAAAATGGTCTGTGATCAATAAATTCCTTCCGTGTTATGTTATTTCTATTATATCATGCATTTTCATTATTCATTGCAGGAGGTTTCTCTCATATGGTATCAAAGAAATTTCTTGAGCTCACTGGGTGGAATTTCTGCCAATTTGTTTTTTGTAGTCGCTTCCCAATGTTGTGATTATTGCAGTATTTCTTCTTCTTTGCATTTGTATTGTTCGTTTCAATTGCAAGTTCATATCAAGGGATAACCCTTATCCGCTTAACTATCAAAAATACATGGGAATAGCCCTAAAACTCATTGTGAGGAGTATCATAGGAACCCATAAGTAGTTATCCATTGAGAGGACCTGCTAGCGAAAATGGAAACGGTCCCTACATGATTGACTAGTTCACACTAGTGAGCTAAACCATTCTCATTTGTGGCGAAGCAGTTATCAATTTTACCTGAGTCGTGGAGTGAGGGGTACAACCCCAATATGAAAGTAGTTAGACAATATTGGTGGTCGACTGAATCCCCTGAACCTTTATAAGGAAGTCGAACATATGTGGGGTACATATCTATTTCCAGTTGATAAATAACAGATTGCATTTGTCTAGAGCCATCACATATCAATTCCACTGAAAAAAGTATAAATTTCTCTTTTTTTCCACCATGTTTTCTTTGATTTACTCTATTTCCCTTGAAAATTCACTAAAACCCCTACAATTCCATTCTTCATATTTCCTTCCTTGAGGACCTTATCCCAAATTCCACTTTCTAAATCCAGAAATCCCACATTTGTCTATTTTTAGGGTTTGCAATAACTTCTTCGATTCTCACCAAATCACATTCAAATATTGCCACATTGTTAATTTCTTATTTCTGCTTCCTTGTCTATCTTTGACAAATTTTCCCATTCTTTCACCCCACTTCTAAAATTCTAATTTTATGCTTCCTGTCTCTTAGAAAGTGTCCAAAACCTAGTCAAACCCCAATTACCCACCTAAGTTTTTCCCACATCCAAATTTTCTTTTTCTTAAAACCTTCATATTTTTGTTTTTCTAAACATTCCCCCCCCCCCCCCCCCAAAAAAAAAAAAAAACTCCTAGTTATGGTTGTCACCCACGCAGGAGCAAACAAACAAATGTAAGACAAAATTGCCGCCCTAAAGACCAAACTCCAATATCTGGAGGAAACAATTCTCGGGTTCCATCTTCAACATTCAACCATGAAAATAAGACGACAACCAAATTCTTATGTAGACATTGGGTTCTTTTCTTCTAGCAATTTTCATGGGACGAAGCTTGATTTTTCTCACTTCAATGGTGATGATCCAACTGGATGGATATACAGGACAAAACAATATTCAGTTTACATAACACTTTTGATGTCAACAAAGTCCCACTTGCATCATTTCATTTGGAACATGAATCCTTTCAATGGTTCTATTGGTACATGAAGGGTCATGAAGAGCCAAAATAGGAAGATTTTTTCCCAACTCCTTTTGAAACGATTTGGCCCCAGTGCTTTTGATGACTTCACAAGAGAACTCACTAAACTTCACCAAAATATAACCATGAGAGAGTATTAGACTGAAATTGAGAAACTGACCAATCACACAGAAGGATTGTCTGATGCATTATACGAGAGTTTTTTTACTAGTGGTTTGAATGATGCAATCCAATCTGAGGTTGAAATTTTCTATCTTGGCACAATGATGGAAGCCCTAGGTTTGGCTAAGTTGGCAGAGGACAATATCATAGCTAAAAAAAAGTTCCAAATCTACTTTTGTTCCATTCATAAATACGGTTTCCCAAATACCTCCAATCATGCCAACTCCTAGAACCACTCCTATCAAGCATTTGTCTGAAGCCGAGATGTGGGCACGTAGAGAAAAAGGGCTTTGTTATAATTGTGATGATAAATTCACCCAAGGAAATATATGATCTGAGTAAAAGATCTATCTATTGGATGTGGATTCTCCACCTGCACCTGAACTTTCTGAAGATGCTCAGGATCTAGTAGATGATCAGGTAAACAATAAGAATCCGCCTGTTGACCCTCCTCAGGATGACCACCCATAGATATATCTCCATGCATTAGTCATAGTCACCACCCCATAAACCATGTGGGTCAAGGGTTTATTCAAGAACCTCCCTCTTACAATACTCATTGATTTTGGTATCACTCATAACTTCATTGACCCTCAAATCACCAAACAAGCTGATTGTTTTGTCCATCCTTGCTCCAGCTTTGAAGTCATGATTTCCAATGGGAGAACCTTGCTTTTCAAGGGAAGTTTCATAATGTGCGTATCTCTATTGGATATTATAACTTGTTCTCTGACATGTTTTCCTTTCCCTTATGTGGATGTGATGTGGTTTTGGGCGCTCAATGGTTGCACACACTTGGACCCATCTTATGGGATTTTGCTGAACTCTGGATGCAGTTTTCAGTCAATGGGAAAAAACACACATTAAAAGGATTACAACCAGGGTCTCTTAGCATCATCATTTCACATCACATGAAAAATATCCTTAAGAAGAATTCACATGGTGTCATTGCTAAGCTCCATTCCATTCATATGCAACCATCAATGGTCTCCACTACTCCCTTGGATCTACAACAAATCATGGATCGATATGTATGTATTTGCTAAACTAGTGGGATTTCCACCTACAAGAACAGAGGACCATCATATTCCACTACTTCCTGGAATCATCCCTCCCAACATCAGGCCCTATAACTACCCATTTCACCAAAAGACAGAGATTGAGATGCTCATTCTGGACTTACTAAAGCAAGGTATTATTCACTAGTTCTTCTTGTCCGAAAAAACTTGGGTCATGGCGCCTATGAATTGACTTTCAGTCACTTAATCACATCACAATCACGGATAAGTATCCAATTCCTATTGTTGATGAGCTTCATGCTGCTCATTTTTTCTCCAAGTTGGCTCTCTGTTCTGGGTATCACCAAATTCAGGTTCATGAGGATGATATCCCTAAAACAAATTTCTGCACACATGATGGCCACTATGATTTTTTGGTAATGCCCTTTGGCCTCAATAATACTCCTCCCAAATTCCAGGCATTAGTGAATCAAATATGCTCTCCCTACTTGCAGAACTTCATTATAGTCTTTTTTGATGATATCCTCATCTATATTAAAACATGGGCTGAGCATCTCCAACTTTTGGATCTTATACTGCAACTTTTCTATGATCATCATCTCTGTGCCAAAAAAATGTGTTTTTTGGAAAGAGGAAGTAGGGTATATTGGGAATATTGTTTCAGCACAAGGGGTTCACGTGGATCCTGCCAAAATAGATGCCATGAAAAATTGGCCGCATCCTCAGACACTCAAGAACCTTTGTGGTTTTTTGGGACTGACTAGATACTATTGCAAGTTTTTCAAGGATTAAGGGAAGATTGGAGCTCCAGTAACAAATCTATTGAAAATGGATGATTTTACATGGACACAAATTGCTAAGTGCGCATTTGACAAACTGGAACAAGCTATGTGTACCACACCTATTCTAGTTATGCCCGATTTTTTCAAGCCCTTCACTATTGAGAGTGATGCTTGCGACAATGGAATTGGTATTTTTCTCCTTCAAGATGAACATCCCATTGCATTCACTAGAAAATCCATTTCCTCTTAATTTATCTACCTCTACATATGAGAAGGAAATGATGGTTATTTTGCATGCAATATAGAAGTGGCGGCCATACCTATTAGGGAATAATTTCTATATTAAGACTGATAACTTGAGTCAGAATTATTTCTTGGAACAATAGGTCTCATCCCCAACACAACATCCCCAAAAAAACTCATGGGTTCTGACTATGATATCACTTACAAGAAGGGTAAGGACAATCTTGTGGTGGACGCTCTTTCTCGCACATTTGATGACGACGTTTCTCTTTCACCTATTTCCATGCCTATTCCAAATTGGTTGCAATCTGTTCATCAAGGTTATGTCAATGAATATTTATTATATGAAATCAACCAAATGTTGGCCAATAACCCTTATGTTGTACCTCATTACTCTTGGGATGGTGCTTCTCGGAGATACATGGGTTGTCTCGTGCTTCTCCAAAGCAAATATCATCAGCATGTTTTCTTATATGAAATCCATGCTTCTCCATTGGAAGGGAACTCTGGGTTCCTCGAAAAGTATGATGGTGGTTGAATGTGATACCTTCCAGTGCCACAAGGGTGAAACAAGAATCTTTCTAGGATTGATCGAACCCTTTCCCATCCCTACACATATTTGGACAGATACTTCAATGGATTTCATTGAAGGGATCCCTAAATATGGAGGGAAGATAGTGATATTGGTTGTGGTTGACCACCTCTCCAAATATAATGAATTTTGTGCCCTCATCCATACATATACCACCTCCTCAGTCACACAAATTTTCATGGAACAGATCTCCCATCTTCATGGAATCCCTTCTTCCATTGTCTCAGATCACGATGCAACTTTCACAAGTCATTTTTGGATAGAACTATTTCGCCACACAGGAACCAAACTTTAGATGAGTTTAGGGTACCACCCACAAACAAATGGCGAGAATGAATTTATCAACAAATGTTTGGAAACTTATCTTCGTTGCTTAACCTCTGAACAACAACATCAGTGGGAAAAGTGGCTCCCTCTCTATGAAGCATGGTACAATACCTCCTACCACACTGCATCTAAAATGACTCCATATGAAGTATTCTATGGTTAGGCACCACCAATGCTCCTCCCATAAACCCCCAATAGTTCATCAGTTCAGGCAGTTGGCACGGTTCTCTGAAACCGAGATCAAATTATTCACATTTTGTAGGACAATATTCACATGGAAAGAAGCTGAATGAAACAACAAGTCAATAAACACCGTTCTGAGCACACTTTTCAACTCAGTGATATGGTTTTTCTTCATCTACATACTTACAAGTAATCCTCCCTAAACTCAAAGGGAATCATAAGTTGTCTCCAAATTTCTATGGGACATAAAAGGTTCTTAGAAGATTGGGTCAGTTGCTTATAAATTGGAGCTTCCTCCTTCTTCTCACCTTCACCCAGTATTTCATGTCTCATTTCTTAAGAAATTTATTAGCACCACCATCATAGCACAAATTTTTTTACCAGAACTGGATAACGAAGGATCCATAATTTTGGATCCGAAGGGATTCCTCAATAGGTGCATTGGTAAACTTCACTCTCAATCCATCACAGAGGTATTAAATTAGTAGCATGACATGTAACCAAAGGATGCTACGTTGGAACCACTCCTTCATATTCAACAAAAATTTCCGCATCTAAAGCTTTGAGGACAAAGATTTTCTAAGAGGGAGGGGATGTTAGGAACCCATGCCAACCCTTCTCTTTAATTTGTTAGTATATTTTTGTTGGATGCATATTATTTTTAAGTTGTCCCGTGAGTATATTTTATCATCCCACATTCATGGGGAGTAACAGTTTTTTAGATTAGAATTAGTATATAAGTACGTATTGAGGCCAATGAAGGCATCCACAAGTTATTTGTATTGAGCTTGCTCAAAGGAGGTTTCCCCCTCGAAGTGGTCTGCGATCAATAAATTCGTTATGTGTTCTTCTATTTCTATTATATCGTGCATTTTCATTATTTATTGCAGGAGGTTTCTCTCATATTATAGAAATTTAATGAAGAAGCACCATTACCTTTTGTAAAGAAGTTCAAGACTATTAAACAACCTATTGATGTCAACATAATCAAATAATTGAAAGAAAAAAAATAAAAAAATTGTTGCTACACATATAGATGGCCTAGATGTCCTCACCTTGTATGTTGATAAACAACCAAATCATTAGGCATCTCTTGGGGTAGCACATTCTCATCCAGAATCGGTTTTGACTAGACATAAACATAATCATGAGTTTTCACTTGCCATGAGTCCCACTGCAACATTTGTGCTTTTTAGAGGAAAGAAAAATGGTGTTTTGCTTTGAAGTATTCAAGATCATATCTCTATTGAAACTAATCCTTCCTCTATGAAAGCATCAAAATACCATCTTCAACACATGGTGAAAAAGAAACAAAGATACTTACTTTGCATCGTTCTAGGTATGTGTTATATATTCTAATAATTTGAGTTTGGTCAATTCAGTGTGGCATAGTGAGAGACATGGGGAAGAGATACCAAATTGCATAGATACTTTAGTGTGTGAATAATATAAGGTCACTAATTTTTATTGTTTTTTATTGCTATTTATTTGACTATAATCATTATCCAAACACTAACAGTCTAAGAATCATCCAGATACTAGTTTTCCCTCTTTATCAAGGTAATTGGTGTGGTTTACTTCTTCCATAAGTTGTAAATGAAAAGACAGTTTTGAGGAATTATTATGTAACAGTAGAAGAACCATCTCATAATTACGTGATTGCATGAATACATACATTTTATTTATTTTGAACCTATAGTTCCTACATTAGTGCAAAATTTGAAAAAAACATACCTCTCAAACAAAAGTGTAGTTGATCACTCTTTAGAAGGAATTGGATATAGTAAGACTGATTGATTAAGAGATCATTCCTCAGCTGATAATCATCAAAGAAACCAAGGCACTCAAAAATGGCACTTATTTAAGCTTCATTATTGAATAAATATGAGGTAAAGTGTTGCAAATTCAACATCTAATTGCAACTTGTTCACTGAATGTTTGTAAGGTTTCTTGTATTTTTAAACTTACAATTGTTTTTATGTAATTGACAAATCAAAATGAATTGAATTGTATTAGGTGCACTCTTGGTTGAAGCTGGCACCCTTCATTATTTAAGTTCAAAATCTTAGTTGTTGGTTCTTGTTGTGAAATTGTAGAGTTTCAAGAAACCCTTTATGTCTTTTATCAGTCCTTAAATGGATTACACTGGAAGGATATTAAAGTTATTTAAAACTCTACTCCTCACTATTGTTGACACCACAATCTCAATCAGCAAGAAAACTCTACAATATGTACTAACTTGTTTACAAGACTTCCTATAGATAATTGAATTTCTTCAATTGAAATCACAACTCCAACATGAGGAAATACACCAAAAGAATCAACATTTTGAACCTATTTTTCTTTAGAACAATTAGTGGCCTACACATTCAATTTGACATATTTAAATGATTGATTTCTCTTCAAAATAAAATTAAAATGAAGTTTTTGATATTGAGGTTTTGCTTTGCACTTCCCAAGCCCTCATCAAACCTTGGGAAGAAATCAACCACAACAATCATACAACTAGTCTTGGATATGATAAGGAAGTGACCTTTCACATTCCAGAGTATTCCAAATCTATCCAATTCCAAAGTGTTGTATTCCATCATGAAATTTCATATTCACCTACTTCAGACTTGCATCATATTTCAAAATGCCAACATTTTCATAGAGTCGGTCACATGGAAGATCGATGTTTTTATCTCCATCCTTATAAGAATTGTGGAAAGTATACTCACTATTTATACATATGCTTCATACTAAAAAAACCTGCAAGAAAGAAGATTCACTATGGTTGGATTGCTTCTTGGCAATCATCATCAACAACCAAGAAGATATATATGTCATACTAAAGAGTCCTTTATCGAGTAAGGATACATCTTGCAGATGAGATATTTTTTTCTCCTCACTTTATTCCTTACAAGGGGGATTGATTGGTAATAGAAAAAAAAGTGAGTAACAACACACGAGCAGGAATAAGAAATATTTAACTTGATCTAAAGCCATAGCCAGAACCTTGAGCCAATTTCTAGAGCCTCAAGCCATCCACCCATCTAGATTCAGAGAAACATCAAAATCTAGAGTCAAATCAATTATCCACTTGAGCATGATTTGGTTTGTGGCCTTCCATAAAACAACATTTTCTGTAAGGAACCACTGAGCCTTCAAACCAAGTTTCAAAGGGAACTATTAAGATAGTACCATAGTGAGTGCCAAGCTCTAGAATTTGTGGTCATCCATTGACCACCCATTTAGTACAAGACATTATCTTTTGCTAGTTTTTTTATTCATGAATCACCTTCAGACATCAGTGCATCCCCATATTTTATCTCTCTGCTTGGACTCATATACACCCCTTCAGATTTAGGGTGGAAATGTTGGAAACTTAATTCATTAGGTTAGAATGAAGTGTCATTGGGACTCCAAGAGACCACTTGGAATAGGAAACCAATTTTCACAACATTCTTAAGCCATTTGATCCTACAAATTAAAAAACTATGGATTTCGATCCTTGAGACCAAGCATTTATACCATCAAGGTTGGAGACATCTTTTAATGAAAAAATACCATACTATGCAAGATGGTTACTAAGGTTTATAATAGTCTATAATTTACTTTGCATAAAATCCAATGTTCCTCTCCAATAATCACCGTGTTTCCCTTCCATACCTACCAAGGTGATGATTTAAGGATTAACAGAAATGCCTTAACCAGGGGCTTCTAGATTATTTAAGAGTAAATTGTACAACTTTTAATTTATCTTATCAAGCAATCCTCCATAGAAACACCTTTTATATACTTAAATTTGATCACTATACCCCAAATCCTTTCATTATATATTATCCTCCAAAAAAATGCAACTACTAAAAACACAATTGTTCTTAAAACCCTATCCCCCTACTTCTTCTCGGTTTTCCACTCCTGACCATTTGGCCAATGGATTTCCCTTCTTATATTTTTTCCCCATGCATAAGAAACTAAAACACTTTTTTGGGGTGATTATAATTTAGAAAATTGACATCAAGTACATAGGAAATATTTCTAAAACTTCCTTGACCAACACTAACCTACCTCCCCAAGACAACCATTTATCACTAGAAATGAAGATTCTAGCTTCAATTTTACTGTACAACCATATCCAATAATCATACTTATAATAATTTAGATTTAAATTGAAAACAAAATATTTTATACAATGATCAAGAGATACATGATTTATGGGTAGCAAATCCACTGCTTGGATTTTCACTTCTTCCTCGACCATATTAAATAACATGGTTTATTTCCTCAAATTGATCTCCACGCATGTAAATTTGCTATAGATATCCATCAACTCCTTTATGCTTCTTATTTATCTTATGGAACCTTGTCCAAAAATCATGATATCATCTACAAATACATGAGAAATAACTACATGTTTTTCATTTTTATCCCTTTTACTACCCCTCTTTGCCTTGAATATTTAATCAACATGCTTAAAACTTTAGCTACTAAAACAAAAATAGAAAGTGAAAAAGTGGATATCCCTTACAAAATCCCCTTGATACATTGAATTTTTTTAAGTGGATCCATAATCAAAACAACAAATGATGTTTATGACAAGCATCCCTTAATCCAATATATAGACTATATATGCATGCTTAATTTTAACAACATCAATACGATATATAACTAATTCACCTTATCAAAATATTTAGCATGATCTAATTTCATCACAATTGCAGACATTTTTGGGTTTTGTATGTATGCATTCCTTCTTGATTTGTTCATATAGCATCATGGATATGCCTATTATATAAGAATCCAAGATAATCCTTTATGCCTATTATATAAGAATCCAAGATAATCCTTTATGCCTATTATATAAGAATCCAAGATGATACTTTGATATTTCCCTTGACAAAATACCTTCAATCTATTAGGAATTAATTTTGAAATTAATTTATAAATAATATTTTGTAATGATATATGTCTCAAACCTTCAAAATTTGGGAGGTATTGTCCTTTTGGGATGAGATATATAAAGCTTGATTTTATGGCTCTTACTACTTTCCTAGTTTATCTAGAATCCTCTAGCACTCCCAAGATATCATTCTCTAACATGTAAAAAAAACAATGTAGAATTCAATAATCCATTTGTCCATACCTAGTATTTTGGACGTTTTAAACGAATTCCTCCCTTGTGACTTTAGCTCTAGATCCCGATTCATTTGATAATCTATAAGTCAAGGAAATAGGTTTAAAATATTCATGATTTTCCAATATTTTTCTTTGAATCGCTTTAAAAAAAATAAAGTATAGCTTTCATGTTTCTGATATACCCTTGCATAATATATTTACTCTAGATCCATTGGTTGAACTATATCTCCAATAATGTTTACAATATTCCTATGGTTTGAAATTTGGGAAATACCTCTGTGTTATTTTCATCCTCTGCTAACCATATAGCTTTGCATTTTAGCCTCCACTCTGCCTCTTATTTGTCAAGAATAAAATATTGTTTTCCTTCAAAATATTTTAAAGTGGAATATTCCTCCTCTAGGAATACCCCAAACTCATTATTTCAAAAAAAAAACCTATTCCCCTTCCTTTAAATCTATTTGATTTGCTTGAGCCTGCTTTCTTTCCCATTCTACTACTACCGTTTTCACTGTTTACAAGTTATTTTTAAATTGTTTCATGGTCGATTCTTCAATACTCTTATCAAAGGGTTTCACTCCTCATAATGATATATTTAAAGTATTCCTCCTTCATCCATGAATTATTGAATTTGAAGGGATAAGAGGGATTCCTATCTTCATTCTCTATTTTGTTAGGATTCAAAATTATATGAATATCCTCCACAATCAACCAAATATCTGTATAATGTCACATGATTCCATTAAGCATTCAACTACAATGGAACTTTCCTTCAAAGATAGTGATATCATTAAAGATTTTATTATCAATTTCATGAAACATTTTAATAATATTTTGGAAGTTATTTGAACCCCTCAAGAAGCATCTCTAGTCTTATATCATAATATCCTACCCCTTACTTATCATCACTAATTCAAAGAAAAGAATGTAAATTGTCTCAGGTCAATATATAAATTTTCTTTGTGTTTGAAGAGAAAAACATTAGAACAAGCCTACCCTTTGACAATTATGGCCCAAAAAATAACATGTATGTGATGTTGGAATTGATAAGGGATATACAAATGTGAATTATTTATTTGAGCATCGATTGGCATTAGACCCTAGTCCTCTCACAACTCATACCTTTTCAATTCTTGAAAATATTGTAAATTGTCTCAAGTCAATCTAGAATTTTTCTTGGTGTTTGAAGAGAAAAATCTTAGAACAAGCCTACCCTTTGACAATTATGGCCCAAAAAGTAACATGTATGTGATGTTGGAAATGAGACAGGATATACAAATGTGAATTATTTATTTGAGCATCGATTGACATTATACCCTAGTCCTACCACAAATCATACCTTTCATCTCTTGAAAAGATTTAATTCCTCTTATCTTGGAGATATTTCTTCTCATCAACATTGTAATTTTTTTTGTGAATACCATGACTCAACGACTTTTGAAAAAAATTCTCTTACCAAAGAACAGGAAAAGAGTAAAACATATGCCCAAACTATAGTTTTCATCAAAGAATAGGAACATCATGATGATGTATACATTACCATGATTATAAGTGATACCATAAGCAATTTAGACCCACACCTATAAAAAAAAATCCTAGTTTAGGGATGTGAGAATTAATAGAATTTGGGAAAATAACAAATTTGGTCTAATTTTCACTTCATTGCATCAACCAATACCTACTATCTTGAAAACCTTGTTGTTCTTTCAAAAAGTATTGTTTTTCTACCACCCATTTACTCGCCTTACAATGTAGAAAATGACCTACCATATCTTAAAGAAAATATTAGTTTTTTGGATGTACTCCAAGCTTTGAAACAATAATACCTACTATCCTGAAAACCTTGTTGTTCTTTCAAAAAGTATTGTTTTTCTACCACCCATTTACTAACCTTACAATGTAGAAAATGACCTACCATATCTTAAAGAAAATATTAGTTTTTTTTGGATGTACTCCAAGCTTTGAAACAATAGTATAAAATTAACAAAGCCCTTATTTTCCATGTTTTACCAACCACAACCAATAGGAAAACAACAACTTTGGATGCAAATGTTTCTAATTTGGATGAAAGTCTTTAAAAAGTAGTAAATGTGGTAGTTATGACCCAACCTAAATCTATGTATCCTCATTTTTATTTCTTTGAGAGAATTATGGGCAAAGTGACCCACTCACGTCTAATTAAAGGAGGTTCCTACCCCAACATCATGTCTAAAGTAATAATGTAGTAGCCCAGTCTCGCTGGCATGAGTGAACCCAAGAACATGATCACTTTTAATTATAAAGTGCAACTATCCACTAGGAAAATTAAATACCTCACATTAATGGCCATGTGTTCTCACTTAGATATCTATACCACTTGTAATTTATTAGTGGTTGACATGGAGGTAGGTAAGTTTTCCATGATCTTAGGATGGTAATGCTAGAACTTAACATATAGTTATATGAGCCTCAATGTTTCTCATATGACCATTCACTACGATCGCAAGAACATAATTATTCTAAGGGAACAAAGAACCATCCCATGCAATGCTAGAATCCATGATCCCAATATTGGTTATATTGAAATCGGTCTCACACTTGTTCCATCTTCATGGAAGAAGAGGAAGACTGATTTGTTTCCTAATTTGATATTGATCATGATGAAACTTGGGATTTTCAATTTGATGGGACTTCTTCTTGTGAAGGAAATGGTGTCAAGGTTATGTTATATTCTACATGAGGTAAACCTCATCAATTTTATTTTCATTTGAATTTTGCATGCATTGATGATATTGTCGAGTTTGAAGCTATATGTCTATGTTTGGAAAAAGATTAAGGGTTGGGTTGCAAATATTTGTGTGTTTTTAGAGATTAAAAAATGATCATTAATATGGTTAAGAGGTAAATAAATCTACCATTAAATCTTTTAGAAGGTATATTTAGGTAATAGATTATCACTAGAGGTTTTATCTGATTTAATTTGAATTATATTCCCATAGAGTTGTACTCAGAAGTTGATCAACTTATTGTTTTTGCTTCTAGTCGCAATAGGTAGTATTCTAATGACGAACCTAATTATCATGAAATTTCTCTTTATCTCCCTTTTGCACAAAATAATGATGAATCTTGGTATATTTTTGAGAGTGATGAAGACATTTTTTGTTTCCTAGCATGCCAAGATGATGAGATACTTGAATTTTTAGGTGTTATAAATCTACAACACAATGTATATCCCAAAGGCCTTGTACATTTAGAGAGCATGTTGTATGCTAATGATGCTTCCAATAAAATTGATCAAAACAATGAACCTTACAACTTGAAGATTGAGAAAATTGTCTTGGTAAACATAAGTGTTGATTACAATCTTAAAATCTTGTACATAGAATCCCAATACATTGAAAAGGAAAAGGCCAAAATTTTATCCCTATTTCATGAATTCAAACAATTATTTTCTTGGTCTTATGAGTATTTGAGAGGTTTCAATACAAGGATGATTCAACATTCTAATCCTATTTATAAGGATGATAAAGTGATTATACAGAGACAATGACTTTTACCCCAATGTAGATACCATAATTAGGAAAGGGCTTGACAAAATGTTAGAGGCAAATGCTATACTTCCATTTGCTACTCAAAGTGGGTTTCCAATCTAATTCTAGTTTGGAAAAAGAATGAAAACATTTGAATTTGCATAGAATTAAAGTATCTAAACTAAGCAAGTGTTGATGGGCCTCCAATCTGTTTATTTCATGACCCATGTTACATATAAATTTGATACATTATCCCTTTTGATGACCAGATATAGATATTATGAATTATTTTTATCTTATTAATTATGATTTACTTAATTCCAAGTTGAATGTGACATATGCTTGATCTTAGAGTGGTTTTTATGAATTTTGTATGTGATTCATATAATAACTAATTTGTTCTACAAGGGATAATAGTGAAGTGATTCTATCTACAAGATAAAGATGGACTCCTTTGGTTGTGACTCTAGACAAACTAGAGCATGGTTGATAAATTTAAGGGATTGTGTCCCCTGGTCATCCTCACGATCTTCCAAAACTTGGAGAAGGACGTAATGACCATATAAATTTGATTTCATGAGGGAAAATTCAAAATACTAAAGGGGAAATCAATCCCACCAAATCAACATATACATAGTTATAGGAAATCATGGGACAATTTCCACTAATCAAGTAGCTTATTGAAGGCGGTGGTTTGAAGTCTATTTAAATACAAATAGGGGTGGGATTGATAGGCTAGGTTACTCTTAATTTTATTTTTCTTTTGGTATTTATCTTTAACATTCCCATTCATCCTTGTTAGTTAAGGTGAATTATAATAAGAGGCAACTTGCATCCCTATTGTTGCATGGCATATTTTTTAATAAAGAAGACATGGTTTTGTCGCAGCTATAGTGTTATTATTTATCAAGGGTTCTCCAAGAGATTCCTAGGGTTTTTCCCACTCAAGGGAAGGATTGAGAACCCCTTCCTTCATTTTTATTTATTTTCCACTTGATTCATTAGTTATGTTTTCCTACAACAAATAGTTTATAGTATTTCCTTTATAATAGTTTCGTAGAACTTACTTTCTAACAATTATGTTATTTATTTTACATCATATTTGAAGTTATCATGCTTTAATGAGATTTAATTTTATTGGTTTGATATCTTAATATACATCACTTAATTGTTTTATTTAATGAGTATACTGTTTTACTACATCTACTCAGACTAACACACAGTGACCAGAGAACCCTTAGTTCTCTTCTTATTAGCATGGAAATGAGGGATGGTCCTCACTATCCCGATAGGAAGATGATTAAGCAAAGGGGGTTGAGTTTGGACATATTTTCCTTGCATCTAATTTTATAGTTTAGTTCATGCTTCAAATTTACTTTCCTTACGAGTAGTCTTTCAAATTATTCCTTTGTAATTGCACTACATAGTGCACAACACCTATGAGTTTGTATGAACCCTTGGTTGATAATTTAAGTGATCAAGATTTCAACATTAGATCGTTGCAATTTCTCTATCATTCAAATGTCAAGGACAATCTCCCTTTGCATTTCATGGATGCATTTTTACAACAAGTTTTTGGTTTGGAAATGATCTCCCTTTTAGATGGGTTTTTTGGGTACAATAAGACCAAAGCCAATCCTAGTGACCATTTCAAAGCCACTTTCATAGTAAGGTGTGGAACTTTTGCATACAATTGTATTCCATTTCATATAATTAATTTAGGTGCTACCTTTAATAGGTAATGCACATCAATTTTTATGATTTAATTGGTACAATCATTCAAATTTTCCATAATGGTTTGAATACAAATTATAATAAAAAGATTGATCATTTTGACCATCTAAAGAATGTTTTTTATCAAATGTAGGAAGTATGGCATTTCAATTAACCCTAAAAATTGTGTTCTTAGCGTAACTGGAGGAAAATTATTGGGGCATATCATCTAAAGGCATGGAGTAAACATCAATCTAGAGAGATTGTTTTCTATCCAAAGGCTACTAATACCTATCTATAAGAAATCCATTCAAAGTTTTATGGAAAATTTAATTTTGTTCGTAGATTTGTGCCTAATTTTTCTCAAATAATCAAGATTATACATTGACCACCAAGAAAGCATACATATTACACTAGGATAAAGGTGCTCAAGAAGCCTTTCAGTCCATCAAGGATTCCATTACCTCTTCATCTCCTTCCTTGGGAAACTTTAATTTTGAAATTGATTTCCATATTTAAACTAACACCACAAAGATGGTTGTTTCATCAATTATGTGCATATTAACATCAAAAAATTTGAATAAGCTATAGATTTTATGAGTCAAAGTTTGATTGAAATAAAATATAAGTATCCTTTGATAATAAAAAAACACATGTTATCCATTGTTATTGTCTTGAGGAAATTTATACTTTATCTATTAGGAAAGCACACAATCCAGGCCCCTCTCCAATTGTTAAATACTTGTTTTTAAAAACTTTTTCTGGGGGAAATTGGAAAATTGGATTACCAAGATCAAGGAATTTTATCTTCAAATAATGGCTACTAATATTATTCTAGGTATTTATCTCTTCTATTGGATGAAAAATCACATGATAAATAGCCTAACAAACAAGAGAATGAGGACTGATTGCTTGTTTTTTAGATTAAATGTTTTGATATTAATTATGATGTGACTATTGACCCTTGGTACTAGGGAATCATTTTTTTTATCTAAATAAATAGAAATATAATACCCATTTACAAGCCAATGATAAGAGGATACTAATGTTTGAAAGTGTCAATTATGTCCTAATAAATAATTGTTAACCTACAAGCATGGTAATGGAACACTACTACAGTGTTTGGGGAAGTCGTAAACCAAGTCCACGAGTCTAATAATTTCACGGTGGTGCTCATTTTCAATTCCACACTAGAAAGCATTTTTCTACTAGAACTACTACACAAAAAAGTGTGTTACAGATTCTATTGGCCTAATTTTTTTCATTATTATTTCACATTCATGAGTTCTTATGATTATTGCGAGTGATTAGGTGGAAAGAAATTTTTTTAATGATGCCCTTGAAACCAATGACAATTTGTTTTCCCTTATCCAAGTGGGGAAATGACTTCAAAAATCATATTTCTCGGCCTTCTTTCAACCTTCCCCAAGTAGGAACATGACTCATAAGTCCTATTTCACTAGGTGGCCTAAAGTTGTCTTGTCAAGGAATACTAAGACATAATAGGCTATTTCCTTTTTGCAAGAAATTTTATTTTCTTTCTTTGGTTTGTGCCTTGAAATTTCTAGTGAGAATGGCAATGATGTTCTATTAAGAAAGAGGTTTTGAGACTTTTCTAATCATACATATAATTTTCTCAACGTCGTACCCTTATTACCCTCAAGGAAATGGACTATATGAGTCCACCAATAATAATATAATTAAAATTATTAAATGCATTATTGGTGGTCCAACTCTTATGAATGGAAATTACAATTAATGCATTCATTTTGGGTTGATAAAAAAAATAGCTAAGATTAGTACCGGTGATATATTATTAATATTAGTTTAAGGGAAAGAGGCAATAATGCATATTGAGCTTGAAATTTCCACTTACCACTTACCCTTCCAAACTAAGGAATTAGAAAACAAACCAATAAGTTAGATATTTAATGCATTAATGGCTTTGAAAAACTAGTGAGAATTCCAGTTTAGAGTATAAAGAAAAGACATCGTATTGTCAAGAAATATCATGAGAAGATAGAAAAGGATAAGTCATTGATAGTTCTTAAAGAGTTTTGATTTAGGATTATGCTCATGAAGGCAAAGTTAATCATATTAAGTTTCGAAAGCTATGATTGGAACCTTTTAATATTGCTCAAAATTTGGGAAACAATGTCTTTTGGTTAAAAGAAATCCAAGATAGGTCACTTTCACACACGATGAATGAGTCTATCCTAAAACCCTAGTAACATAATTGGAGAAATAACAAATAAATAAAAGCAACCATTTTTTGTAAAACACAAAATCGAAAAAGAAAAAAAAATGTTGTTCTACATTTTATACTTGCATTTTGAGTTTTTTTAAGGTCTTATTGCTAGGGTTGTTTTCCTTTTCCTTCTTTTGATTTAGCCTTTTTTGTTATCTACATTGTTTAGTTCTCCTACATGGATTTCATTTTCCTCTCACCATTTTATGGTTACCAAATAACTCTTGAAGGTACCTATATTGAATAATGAGACTTCAAACAATGTTTCCTACTCCTCTATACTTATAAAGGTATGTTTTTTTATCCCTAACATGAATGTTGTTAGTTTAATGGCATGGAAGGTGTACAACATGAAAAAAAAGTAGAATCGTTGAGAATTTCCTTTAGTTCATCTTGGGAAATTTTAAATTTTTAATAATATTGTTAATGTTCCCTAGTTCTTATTCATGATCCCTTTCCTCTACTCATTGTATATAACATTATCCAAATTTTATGTGTCTCTTTCCCCTTTCAAGGATGGATATGAGTTTTATACATGCTTCGCTGCCATTAACCAGATCTTCCAAATTCAGTTGTTGCAATCTTCCCACATTCCCAAAAAACATGTATCATGCAAAATTAGAAGATGTTGCAACTCAAATTTTTCATGAAGAAACATCCCAAGTGGTGTCACAAGATGTTGAAATAAAATTTATCAAAATGGGATTGATTAAAAATTCTCACAATGAAGCCATAGATTGAGATTTTTACTTGTCTCCAAAACCTAAATAAGCACTAATCTCACTTTGTCTTATTGTTAATTATCCCAACTCCCCTGCTAGGAACTATAGGGATCCTCCTAGTGTGTACTATAGTCAATACATTAGAACATGTTACTAGTTGATATCCCATTTATGGTTGCTTCATTTACAAATGAGTTGCGATCAATCTATGGTTAATTCTATTATGTGTTTAGAGATTGATGCTCCATGCTTGGTATATTCTACCATGATTTATGAATATTGCTCGTATTGTTGGAAATGATGTGTGGGTGATTGGTCTACAAATGTGTTCAATAACAAGTTCATTGCCACTCGTTTTATTATGATGGTTTTGCACAACAGTAATGATATATGGCCATGTTTCTCACCTGCTTATTTTAGGCTTCTACATAGTGGTTTTGAAAATATATGAATATAGTTGTATTGATGTTTTCATGATGCTTTTATTACTTGTATTGTACTTTGGTCCATGCTTGATTTTATTTTTCTTACCTGCAATAAGATAAAACATGGTTAATAAGCAAATAAAGTGATGTCACAATTTAAAAAAACCAAGTTTTATATCTTAATACCTATACTTCTACCCAAGTGACATGGAAAAAATATAAGAGTTTAAGAACACCATCTCAAAGTATATCAACATAAGGTTTATACATAAAGATTTTATCATCCAAATATACCGATGCACTTTGAAAAAGAAAATGATATAATCCTTGGAAAAGAAAAATCCAATGGATAGTGTGCTCCACTTAACAATGTGTTGGTTATATGGATATTATGGTATCAATTCAAGGTATGAAATCATGGTCATACCCTTGTATCCAATGGTGTACAATTGATATGGAAAAACCCTTTGCACTTTTTCCCTACCCTCCATACTCTATTCTCATGTTATCTTTGCATCATGCACTCTGAGTGAGTTTCAACACCAATCTTTGGCAAAAAAATAAGAATCTATCCATTAGCAGCCTACCATATCCATGTGTTTCATTTTGGGTGTACTTGAATAAATGTTTTGGAGTGAGAGGATCAAGCTATGTGTTTGTGCTTACCTCCTTTTATTTGAAGGCTCAAGGAAAGATAAACTATACACATTATTTTAATCCTACATTCATGGTGATTGTTGGTTTGAAGGAGCTCCATTGTGGAAGACATTCGATATCTAAGGGCATGCACTTTATAGTATAAAGGAACCATGAATGCAACCTAGCATTCAATCTCAAGGAGCGATGGGAAAAGATAAACCATAACTTGTGAAAATAGTCATTAAATGCTTTCATTATGTATTTTCTTGTTAGTTCAATGATTGTGACTTTGGGATTTCTGAGCTCATATTGGCCCACTTGTGTTTTGCTTCACTTAGATCATATTTCATTCTTGAATGGGAAACGTTTAGGGTTTGAAAATTTTATTTCTAAGATTTAACATTCTATCCTATGTCTTTGTTGAAACAAAACCCATCGATAGGGGTCCACTCTCTGTCGACACCCAAACCACTGTGATCTCCCTGAGCACCGGCCCAGACAGGTTTTACCCCGTCCGGCAACACTTGTAGAGAAGATGAAGTCTCACCTGATATGTTCGAGGGAGAACTGTCGGAACCAAGTTTCCACATTTGTGAAGGAGGATTGGGAATCTACTTGTGAATTCAACACAACATTATTCACTGATCTACTTATCCAAATTATGTGTTAACAAAATCATGTCATCATTCAATAGATCGCATTAACATAATTGAATCACAGTAAAACATCGATGCACAAATGGATCTAGCAGTATATCATCATTCATAGTAGAGAAATATCGCATTGTGCATAGATATACATAGCAGATACACATTGCATTCACATTTTGATCACAGAAAATAGGAAAACAGAAAGACAGTAAAAGACACAATGGTTCCACTCAATATTCGACATGTCATATTAACTTCTGCAACAAAACATAGGTTCTCAAAATAGTTCTTTAGTTCTCATACACAGAGCCAAAAATATGCCGTTCTCAAAACCAAGAAGAAGCTCTAAGAAGTTCACCTGAGCTAAGCCAAACCAAGAGCGCAAAAAACTCAAAACGATCGAGGGAAACCAAGAAGATCTAACACTTGCATTTCTAAATCTATTTATAGGATTGTGCCTTTACACTGGTGGTACACTTAAGCCAAATGCCTAAGTACTTCTTAAAAGAATCTACAAAATAATGACTACAATCCATAAAATGCGGTCCAAATCTACAAAATATGACCAAAATACATAAAATATTGTAAATCCGCCTTGCATGTTGTTTTCCTCCTTGCGTAGCATCCGTGATGTTGCGCAACTAACATACCCCCAAAACTTCCTACCAAAAATCCCCCAACACAATCTTGTGGCTCACCCTCGATCCACGTCAGCTGCTGGAAACAATGTAGCCATTGATCTTCACCTTAAAGTCCTTGTATTGCTGGGTGATTTCCTTGAATTGTTCTTTGATTTTCTCAGTACTATTCTCCTGTATTTTTATCGAGTCATGCTCTAACGGGTGCTCATCGATATTTGTTGTAACATCCTTTTTTCCCTCATGAAGCACTTGCAGCACTGAAACTGTCTTGACCGAGAGTTGTGCGTCAATATCCTAGAATGTATCTAACTGTGTCGAGCGCCTCTATTGACGATCCCTGACCTTCACAACCCATTGTTGCAAGTCCTTCAGCTTCATTGCCTTTGTAATATGTATGATTGGGGGCATCGTTTTAAGAAATTTATTCAATGTTTCCAACTACCCCTTGGCCTCCTACAATTGTGTGGTTAGGTGCTCCAACTATGCATCTTGAACTAAACTACTTCAAAATTTTGTAGTCTCATTGGCTGCGTGCTTCGGTTCTTGCTCCATTTCCTCCAGCTATGTTGCTAAGTCCTCAATAGCGCTTTTTCTCTCTGTAACTTTATCTGGTGGTGTGTCTAGATGTACCAGGTCCTACAAGTCTACATTAGCATGCTACAATTATGCAATGACGGCCCTGAGCCACTCTATTTTTTCCTCTGCATCCAGCTTCTCTTTGCTCTCGAATATGTGTTGACAAGCATGAGAAACTATTGTCTCTAAGTGGACTCTATTGTCCCAGAGGTGCACCTTCTCCACTGTCAGGAGTTCCTGCTCCTTTTTTAGCTCAATTTCCTTGGAATTCTCCTCAATCAGCTGCTTTTGTTCCTTCTGCAATTCCTCAATCTCTTTTCCCTCTTCCACCTCTTTCTCCTGCGCCTTCAAGAACATACCACTGATAATTTGTTCCATGTCTACCAACTCCTGATTGGAGACCCTTTGCATATGCACCAATGTCTGTGTCGACAGCGTATTGATTTCTATGGAAATATCATGTAATTATTGCAACGAGGTGTTGATATCCTCATTTTTGGTCTCGATCACATGCAATAGAATGTGCACATTTCTAATCCGCGTCCCAGTGCTAATTGAGCCAATCTTCTGCCCAGTAGATTCCTCCGGTGCCTTATTCAAAACTGCATCAATTAAAGAGTCAAGGCAAGTTTTTACCTCACCAAATCCATATATCGCTTACTTCTTCATTCATCAGTCATTGTTGTGATAGCTGTAATGATACGGATTAATTTCTCCTCCGTCACTGGTGCGGTACCACTGGTTGCACACTGGTATTGCTTTTTCTTCGTGCGGGATTCCTCAAACTACCACTCTGCTTTCGAATCAGTAGGGGTCCTCTTCGACGCTCCATCAGAATCATGGTCACTTGACGTGTCAAGAAATGGATCCACCAGTGCATCAACTGGCGGACCCGTTGACACCTCCTCAACACTGACAGGTTCGCGCCATTCCTGGGGCCAATAAGCCATAATAGTCTCCTGATCCAAGTCAAAAAATTTGTACATCATGGGCAGCCATTGTTTGTATGGGTCTCGTCGTTCCTGCACATGAATGGCATGCGACCCAATCAGAAATATAAGGACTCACTAGTACTTCACCACAGCTTCTTCTGTCAGTCACAGAATCTTCACTGTTGTAGCCTGCAATGCTTCCCAGTATATCCAGAATTGAATTGCACATTCCTTCAGTCGCTCGGTCTCCTTCACGAACCAAAGGTTCTGGTATCACACACCTTTACAAAATTTTGTTACATCTACGTCCATCCCCCGATAATCATTCGGCTCCATCCAAGCCACCAGTTGTATGAGAATGGTCACTTCCCTGCCTGGAATGCAAGTGCATCATCTATCAATTGGTTCATCAAGAAAAACGACCAGTTCATATGCACCCCTTGTGCACACTTCTCTTTGCAGACGATGACCCCCAAATTGCATTGGTTTGGTCTGTTCATTCTGATAACCTTGCTACCCAGAATCCTCACTGCAATGTGAACCACCTTATCGTTTATATTGTCAACATGTTATGCCCATCCGTCGCACTACAAGTTGTATTTTTTCTTCAGCTGGGAAGCCAACCTCCTGTCGTTGTATTTCCCCTTGAAGTACTGTGATGGGTCGGTCCCCTCCTTAGGCAGCCCCGTGATTTTTGAAATTAGTGTCGTAGTGACTACGACTAGTCGGTCCAACCACATAATCCCTCCATGACTTCACAAGAGAACTCACTAAACTTCACCATACTAGAACTGTGAAAGAGTATTAGACTAAATTTGAGAAACTGACCAATCACACAGAAGGATTGTTTGATGCATTCTACAAGAGTTTTTTACTAGTGGTTTGAATGATGCAATCCAATATGAAGTTGAAATTTTCTATCTTGGCACAATGATGGAAGCCCTAGGTTTGGCTAAGTTGGCAGAGGACAAGATCATAGCTCAAAAACGTTCCAAATATACTTTTGTTCCATTCATAAATGCGGTTTCCCAAATACCTCCAATCATGCCAACTCCTAGAACCACTCCTATCAAGTATTTGTCTGAAGCCGAGATGTGGGCACGTAGAGAAAAAGGGCTTTGTTATAATTGTGATGATAAATTCACCTAGGGAAATATATGAGCTGAGTAAAAGCTCTATCTATTAGATGTGGATTCTCCACCTGCACCTGAACTTTGTGAAGATGCTCAGGATCCAATAGATGATTAGGTAAACAATCAGAATCCTCCTGTTGACCCTCTTCAGGATGACCACCCATAGATATATCTCCATGCATTAGTCGTAGTCACCACCCCACAAACCATGTGGGTCAAGGGTTTATTCAAGAACCTCCCTCTTAAAATACTCATTGATTTTGGTATCACTCATAACTTCATTGACCCTCGGATCACCAAACAAGCTGATTGTTTTGTTCATCCTTGCTCCATCTTTGAAGTCATGATTTCCAATGGGGGGACCTTGCTTTTCAAGGGAAGATTCATAATGTGTGTATCTCTATTGGATATTATAACTTGTTCTCTAACATGTTTTCCTTTCCCTTATGTGGATGTGATGTGGTTTTGGGTGCTCAATGGTTGCACACACTTGGACCCATCTTATGGGATTTTGCTGAACTTTGGATGCAGTCAGGCCCCACCTTAGGCAGCCCCATGATTTTTGAAATTAGTGCCACAGTGAATACGACCAGTTGGTCCAACCACATAATCCCTCCATGGAAGCATGCCAAGAGCTGCTTCATGCATGCATTTTCCTCATTCAACCTCCCAAAAAGTGGCATGTTGATCAATCCCAACAATCCCGCTATCTCTAAGCCTCGCGCCCAGTCATTTGGAATTCGTGCGAATGGGCCTCCTCCCACTTGTGTCGCGGGTAGAGACGGTTCTTTAGTAATATTTTTTGATGTGAGCATATCATGGTCCTCATACTTCATCCTCATCAACGAGGGCACAATGTCCCTAGTACAAATCATTCCATGTGGTATCACCGACATCTTGACCAGATACTTCTAGTTCTTCGACGTCATCCTAGGTTTCACACTAGGCCAACAGGGAGGCACATGCCCAGGAATATCAGCAGTGGATACCCCTGGGCAGAGTGATGTCTCCTCAACACCATATGTTGACGGACCAGTCCGTGCAAGTGCCTCCTTCGATGCCCTAGGAGACGTTCTAGTCTACTGCTTCTTCTAAACCGGGGACTTGGGCCTCTGCGCTCCCCTCTTCTTCTTTGGAACCGAGGATGATCTCACCGACATATTTTCACTTTCTTCCTCGATGGGTATCCCAATGTTTGATGAATCTCTCTCGCTGGAAATCTCAACTGTGACCTACACACGCAGCATGCCGCACAAATGCCTCCCATTTCTCGATGGGCACTCAACCTTACTCCACTTTGTGACTAAACAAATCACTACAACTCAACTCACTGCAACTCTATCGACAACTCATACTTGCACATTGGTGAATTCTGACCATGTTTGGCCACTTCTTATAGCACCGAATCAATCTTCCATCCATTATGACCAAATAATTACGATCCATTTCCTCATCATGACTAAATCATGCATTAATCACATGAATTTGTCGTCGATCCTTTCAATCCAACAGTCATATCTGTCATTAAGACATGTCTCATCCAAAAGCACTGTCGGATAACTGTTTTAACTGCTGAATTTATTGTTGATTTGAATCTGTTATGGACCTATGGCTGTTGCAACATGACTCCCTAACTACAATACTGACTCCTCTACTTGCACATCAACTTCCTCTTGGTGCCCCACTCTCCTAACTACCATCTCATGCAAAACCAAAAAGGTTTTTTTTTTCATCATGTTATTCCTCAAGCATCGCGTGGCTCCTAGCCCGTCTTGTAGGGCTTCATCTTGCTACTATTCACTAGCTTTGGCAGCATCGCACCATCTAACTGTTGCAGTTGTACTGCACCTCCTGAAGTAATGCAATTAATGAGATATGGACCTAGCCAATGCATATGTAACTTACCTGGATGTTTCACAAACTTGTTGTCATACATCAGTACCAGGTCTCCTTGCTGAAATTGTTTCTTCTTAATATATCGATCATGCCAAGCGTTTTGTAGATCCTTCTCAACGCGTTGGTGAAAAATTGCAACAAAGTGGTCTTGCTCAAGCTGTGTCAACTGTGCTAGGCATTCTTCTAATGCTGCTTCATCATCCATGCATGTCATTGCTGCTATGCGCAAACTTGGAACAATGTACTCAATAGGCATGGATGCCTCTTTCCCATACACCAATTTGAACGGTGTAGGTCCTGTCAATCTTTTGAAATTGGTGTGATATGCCTGCAAGACTATTGGAATCTTAAAATCCTAGTCATCATGGTTCGCGTTGCATACCTTTATGAGCGCATGCTCCAACACCTTGTTGAATGCCTCCATTGTCCCATTCGCTTGTTGATGATACGGGGTACTCTTCTTATGCTGTATCTGAAGCTCCTTTGTCAATGTGTTGATTGTGTGATTGATTAAGTGACTCCCTTGGTCACTCATCAATATCCTTGGACACCCAAATTGAGTAAAAATATTGTCAAATAGGATCCTCGCTGCTGTCGGAGTGGTGCAATCTACAACCAGTGCGGCCTCCTCCCATCTTGTCAAATAGTCTTTTGTTGTAATTATGTACCACACACTAGTTCATTTTCTAGGTGGGTTGATGGGCCCCACAAAGTCTACAACCCACTTATCAAATGGCTACAATGTCACCTAAGGTACCAGTGGCATCTCATCCCTCCTTGATAGTTTCCCAATTCTTTTATAGACGTCGCAAGTCTGCGCATAGTCCATCACATCACCATGGAGAGTGGGCCACCAAAATCTTGCGCGAAGCACTTTACTGGAAGTAGCGCAACCGCCATAGTGTCCACCTACGACTCCTGCATGTGCCTCTGCCAATATTTTCTCTTGTTCATGTGGTAGGACACACCGCCATAATATCTCATCAGGTCCTAGCTTATAGAGTTGTCCAATGATCAACCGAAAATCTGTGGCCTTAACAACCAACTGCTTCTTCTGACTTGTAGTTATCTCTTGTGGTGTTATTCCCATCGCCAAAAACTAAAATATCTACTCATAGTAGTCATCAACCATTTCAAATTTGAATAGTTGCACATATGGTAACCCATATTCAATGTTTGTTGTTTCTTCACTTGTCTCAATCCATGACAAGTGATCTGGTCTTGCATTCAAGTGCCCCAGTTTCACAATTATCTCAAAATCAAACTCCTGAAATAGAAGTAGCCAGCGACATATATTTCCCCCCAACACAGGCTTATTGACCAAGTATTTCAAAGTAGAATGGTGGGTGAACATCTTCAAATGATTGCCTAATGGGTAATGTCAAAACTTCTGTAGCGCATATACCATTTCCAAACCTTCCCTCTCTGTGGTCGTATAATTATTCCTTGTGGATGACAGCTTCCAGGTAGCGAAAGCTATCAAGTAATCAATATCTCCTTCACCAGGTTGTGCCAACACCACTCCCAATGCAATTGATGATGCATCCACATGGACATGGAAATCCTTAGTCCAATCAGGAAAAACTAGTATTGGTGCGAAATCCATCTTTTCCTTGAGTGTATTAAAACTTCCTTGACATTGCTGACTCCATACAAATATTGCATCATTCTTTAGTAGCCTCTACATAGGAGTTGTGATCGCGACATAACCTCGGATAAACTTGCGGTAATATCCGGTGTGTCCCAGCGTCGCTGTCAATTGCTTCACATTTGTAGGTGGTGGCAAGCTCAGAATCAACACAATATTTGCAAGGTCAACCAATAGTCCTTTCTTGCAAACAATGTGTCCCAAAATCATCCCAAAAAGTGCGTAGAAAATTCACTTCTTCAAGTTTAGCGCAATATGATTTTGTTGACATCATGCCAGCATCAGTCACAGGTTCTCCAAATGGTCCCTAATGAATCCATATATCATCCAGTCGTTCATATAAACCGCCAAAAAATTCTGAATAAAATCTTTAAATGTAGCGACAACGATCCTAGATAATATTGCAGGAGCATTATTCAGTCCAAAGGGCATCACAGTGTACTGAAAACATCCCCATTCAGTAACAAAGGTTGTCTTCTGGCGATCTTCCTTCACGATGTTAATTTGGTGATATCTAGAAAATCCATCCATGAATGAGTATATTTCCTGACCACACACTCCTTCTAGCACCTCATTGGTGAATGGTGTTGAAAATAGATCATGCAAACACACATCATTAAACTTCCTGAGTTCGACACAAATATGAACCTCACCCATCTTCTTGTCTTGCACCACCATGGGACTGATCCATTCTGATTCCTCAATCGGTTCTATTATCCCAGCATCAAACATTGTATCAAGATTAGCTTTGACCCTCTCTTTCTATCGTAGATTCAATAGATATCGTCGTTGCCTTACAGGATTCGCATCTGGTTTCAGTGGGATGTTCATCTCCCCTAAGTCTCCCAATATTCCCTTGAGCTCATAAAGTTTTATACAAAATAGATCTTGGAACTCATGTAACAGGTCGGTGATCTTCGCCATGGTTTTCTCATCCCATTAGTCCCCAACATTAGTGAACTTTGGTTGCTCTTCTGTTCCAATGTTGACTTTCTAAATTTTTAATGGTTGATTCATTAGATCCGTTGGTACGTCAGGTGCTGCAACATCTTGAATCCCTTCAGTCTCTGGAATATTGATGTTGCATGGATCCTCACCATAATCCATTTGTCCTATCACATTGTAGCACTCCAAAATCGACTGCATCGGACATCTCTCATGCGGATCCACTGGATATGCAACTAGAACCACCTTCATAAAAATGTCGCAGATGTGTTGCAGTGCACTATTAATAGCTGGATTGGCATTCGCGAAAATGAAGGTGTGATTGAAGCAAACCGTTAGCTATTCCCAAGTAGTGATCTCTACAGAATTTAGCTGATACATACCATGACCGTGGCATCTCATCCAACGTGTGGACAAAAGAATGGACCCACTCATCTTTTGGTCGTGATTCCCAAAAGGTCTGACACTCGATCAAATGATCACCAGGGTTATTCCATCCATCGTACCTTTCATCTTGATATCCCACTCTATTGCCAAATCGAACTGTCAACAATATGCAACACTGCGACCAGCCAATGATTTACTTATTATGGGTCGCCCACCAACGTGATGGAGTATCCTTCAATGCTTCATCCAACACCAGCAACCGATGTGGTTCTAACACCTTATCTTTAAATTCAACTAGAAACTCAGACAACTTGGGAAGTCCTTCTTATACTAATAGCTCAACAGTTTCGGTTGCGACTCGACATAACAACTGCACAATTAGGCCACACTTCCAGAGGGATACCTCATGCATGCGATTCTACCATTCTCTAAAGCATCATTAGATTCAAAAGATGTAGAGATGGAGCTGCGCCATCCAAGTTCCCTGTCGATAGTTGGATGGATGTAATCTTCTGAAATTTTATATGTGTGATCCCATCCTCTTGCTACTTCTTCCTTAACTGGTTCAACATATCTTCTCCCTTTAGTCAGGTCCATCAGAGCGATGAACCCTATGTCACGGTTTTCAAAATTCATGACACGTTTCTTAAAATTTATCATCGCCAAACTGTCATTGGCCCATACAATCGCCAGCAACACGGGATATGAACCTCTGCCATCAACAACTTTGATAACATCAAAATCAGCATAAGTCTTCATCCCATTTACCTCCAATTCAAGACATGGAACTTGCCCAATTGGTGTTACTCTGGCCTGGTTAGCCAGTCGCAAATGCACAGGAGACCAAACCAACTTTGGGCTCCCCACCTTTTCTTGGGTCTGCTTCATTAGAATGTTGACGTCCGAGCCTAGATCTAAGATAATTGAATCTACCTCATAGTCCCCAAGATGAATATTCATGCGCATCTCTTTTCCCGTCTTTTTCTTGTGTAAAGAGTTCATTGTGGACTCCCTCTGTCCTTTGGTCACTGGATGCAACAGGTCCTCAATCTCAGTGAGGGCATCAGGATCTCTCGCCAATAGCAAACAAATTTCAAATAATTTTTGCAAGGTACCATGTTGTCGCGATGGTCCTGCTACCGAAGTGGACTCAAAATTAGTTGGAATCTCATAGATAGGTAACTTACCAGGATTTCTTCCTATCGCATCACGTGCTTAAAATAATATGTATTTTTCAGCGTCAATGTCAAACTGCACCTTATGCTCTCAAGCGAGTCGAATTTATGGAAACAAGCTATCATCCCCCGTTGTCACACCTCAATGAGTAATGACAGCAACATCAGCATCCTTCATTCTAGGTTATGCTGAGATCTTCGCAATAGTTGGTCCCTAATTTTGGTTCAGCAACGGATTCATAGGTTGATTCGCATTTTGGTTCTGATTATGAAGTTGGTTCTGGTTCTGCAACTGGTTCTAATTCTGCAACTGGTTCTAATTCTGCAACTAGTTCTAATTCTGCAACTGGTTCTGCTTTTGCAACTGATTCTGATTCTGCAATTGATTCTAATTCTGGTTCTGCAACTGAGGAATGTTTCCTACCTGCCACTTCATGATCAGCTGCGGATAATTCTCAACAGTATGGTCAACAATGATACAATAGGTACATTGTGCTTGCAATTGCGAGAAATATCTTTGGTAATGTCCTAGTACTCCAAAATTATAACATTGTATCGGTCCGCGACCTCGTCCTCCTCCTCGACTAAAACCTCCCCCTCATCCTACTTGGAATCCTCCACGAAATCCTCCTCGTTGCTAATACTGTGGTTCATTGAATTACTGTTGCTGAGGGGGATTCTTCTGTAGCTGCGCATACTTCAGTTGAGTATACTATGGGTGATACGAAACCATCTGCATCTGATTATAGTGCAGAGGTGGCGAAACAAACTTTGTTGTGGCACAAACTGTATCTATGGTTGCAGCTACTGTACAAAATGTGGTTGTGGTTGTGCCTACGAAACAAATTGCATCTGCAGTTGCGGTGGTGGTTGTACCACCTGTGGTTTTTGTTGAAATTGTTGCACCGTTCTACGATCCTCTCCCTTCACATAATACATGTCCATTTTTTTGTCCTGGAGTAGATCATATGCACGACAATCCTTATCTTCATGCCCAATAGATCGACAAAATGTGCAATACAAATTCGTTGGCTTCATGACCATCTTTTGCATATATCCACAATCTTCATGTCATTTCCCATAAACTTGGTAGATACGACACCATGGCATGCTGCCGCAACTCAATGGATTTGATGCTCCTGATAGTAAGTAATTTCAAAAATTTGGGCATTGATCCTTAGTACGTCCCTCTACACGACATCAAATACACCAAACTTCCTCATGATGTTCTTTTCCTTTCTTGATATCTTGCAACTAGATCGTCATGTTCACTAGTTGTGTCTGGATCATACTGACTACATTCTCACCAACACATGAAGCTTCCAACTTCATTGCAATCTCTAGAGCCTCGCTCTGTGTTGCAATATTCTGCTGCATCAACGACATTTTGATGTGTGGTACCAACACCATGATGAACCATTCCTTATGCTGAACATCACTCATCTCAAAGATGACTCTTTCTATCAGTGTCTTGAATCAATTATTGAAATCCCAAATAGTTTCGTTTGGATATTGGTTTATCTCCTTCAGCTCAGTAATGTATTGCACCTCAGATTTTGGTTTTCTGAATTCATCAATCGGGGGTGCATGGTTGAATATGAGACAATGTTCTCAGTGTTAATGAGTTACTGAAGCATGCAAATATTCACTACCTCCTTTGTATAATTGAATTTGGCTTGTTATTAAAGTGTTATGCACTTGGAAATACCAATAAAGTGTTCCATTTTATCTCTCCTCTCGTGTGCTCTCTGATCAAGCAATCTTCTATTGTGTTGTAATCATTCTCTTTTGATTATCAATCATACTCTAAGATTGTTTTCTATGTTTTTTATCCCCTGAATCAGTGGAAGGTTTTCCCATGGTATATCATGTGTTCTATGGTTTGATTTATTTTTGTGTTTGGATTATTGATGAGATCTATCTGCACTATAATTGTGGATTTAATTTTAAAGTTCAAGTTTCTTTATATTTTGCTCAATCACTAAATATAGGGTTAAAACTTCTTCTTAGACTATTACTATCCTATCTCTCAATTGATATGTCTTGGTCATTAACTTATGTATGGAGTTAGTAGTTCATTAAAATCTCCTCATTGCTTGATCTCCTGTATGCATGAATGTAGTATGCAATATGTTTAGATTAGCCTTTTATAGATATTTCTTGAAAATGAATTATAAAAATGATGATTCCTTAGTTTTAGTTACCTATTAACAAAAGAAGAAGAGTGTGCATAGTGTAGGAAAAATTACCATTGAGTTCCCTCAATTCTAAAATAGTGTCCTAAGTGGGCATAGAACTCTTACAGTAATAGAAAATTATTTTTCCTCAGTAGAGATGCCCTTATAGACTTGAAATACTATGAGGTAGTTACTAAAACACCCATTGCTTGACCTCAAAGGTATGTTTATTTTGTATTTTATGGGATGTGTACATTTGTTTTGATGATGCATGAGGACTATTATTCATTTTTTGGTTGATATGGAAAAATAGTGACAATTTATAGACAACTCTCTCTCTCTCTCTCTCTCTCTCTCTCTCTCTCTCTCTCTCTCTCTCTCTCTCACACACACACACACACACACACACACACACACATATTTTGAGGAGATGCATAATCTTATGCCTAGTTTTGATTCGCGCATCTATTGGAATGTCTACAGGGAGAGAAATTCAATTGTAGACCATCTTTCCAAAGAGCAGTTACAATTAGTACATGGGAATTGGAAGATCTTAGAAAGAGAGAATGAGACTTCATTTGAATACTACCATCGACCTTTCATTGATGGAGTGCTTCCTCCACCATACCAACTAGTTCTATAAGCTCTCATCTACAGTTTCAAGCATTATATGTTGAGGAGTCACATCATCTTATGCCCAGTTTTGATTCTTGCATTTGTCGTCATATCTATAGGGAGAGAAATTTTATTGCATACAAGATTTCCAAAGAGGAGTTACAATTAGCACATGGGAATTGGAAGATATCAAAAACAAGAAACATGAATTATTTTGAATACTACCATCGACCTTTCATTGATGGAGTGATTCCTCCACCAGACCAGCTAGTTCTATAATCTCTCATCTATTGTTTCAAGCATAACGGTTTTGTCTCCAATGAAACTTTTTTGATTACCTAGATATACAGGGGTTTATATACATGAATAGGTGGATAAAACTTGATTATGTTGTAACATATTTGGTACAAAACTGTGTTTTTTGTGAAGACTATTGGGTCAGAAGACATGCATTCTACAAAATGTAATTTTTTTATAGTAAATAAAATTATTGGACAAAGTGTAATTTGAACGAGAGAAATAATATTAAGATAGATTTTTTGGACAAGGGATAGAACCACCTTTTTCCTGAAACACTAAATGTTCTGACAAATAAATCATGAAACCAATCACACTTCTTTCTCCTTTTCCTAAGAAGCCTCATCAAAGCAAGAATGGGGGAATGTCGAGGGAGGGGAAAACGGGCACACCTTTCTCCTCCCTGCAACTTTAGAAAAATTCTTATAAAAGGATAAAATTTCCTTCAATTGATAAATCAACAACTCATTTTGTTCATACTTATTTAATAATACAACATTATTTCGAGCCAACCAAATCCCCCAAAATATAAGAAAGGGCAAGGGTAAGAAACTTTTAGGATATGGATTTTTTTAAAAGAAGAGAAAGTTGGCTTGTTAACCCAAAAAATCCCACAATGAGCTCTACCTGACCTACAGCACCTAAAGACATCCACGTACGACACTCATTTGACCCCATTTGACCCCCACACCCTCAAGAAGGCTTAAAAATATAAAAAAGGGCTTAAAACCCCCTAAAAAAGCCAAAATAGCTCTCATAGGGGCTAAAGCCTCCAAAAAGGGGCTAAAACCCTCAAAGGAGCTTAAAACCCCCAAAAGAGATAAATATTGAGCGAAAGGGGCTAAATCCCCAACCAGGGGCTTAAAACCCTAAAAATCTTAAGAAAAAGCATAAATAGAGGGGTGGGGGTCACTCTCAACTCACTCCTCTCCATATTATTATGATGCCCATGTGAGTGCCTTGAGACCATTTTCCTCTCAAGCCATTCACCCTCCCTCTTCTCCATTTCTCCATTGAGCCAAAGCTCCCCATCCATTGAGAGGTGCTTCTCCAAGCTAGGGCATGGTGGCCCATTCCATCCAGAGAAGGTATACTTGTCTATTTTTTGTTTTTGCTTTGTTTTCTGACCTTATTTGTTTGCAGGTTTGTGGTTTAACATTAAGTTGAAGGTATCCATTGATTGCTTGCAGGTAGCTCTTTGTTTTCTAACAAGTTTGATGCAGGGTTGTGGAGCTTAGTCCTAACCTTGTGTGCAGGGGTTTCGTTTTTATTTTCGTTTTATATTTATTTTTGTTCTTACATTCTCACAGGAACCCTACCCTTCCTTCCTATAGACAAAAGGGAGTCGTTCCTGCTCTATAACTAGGGTGAAAGCCCTAATATAGATTTGGCGACCATACTGGGGATGATCCCACTGGATCCCTAGGTTTTGTTTTTTATATTTTGCTTACTTAGTTTGATATATCTTTTTTTATTTAGGTTAATAGATATGTTTATTTCATTTTTGTTATTGTTTCAGCCACATTACCAGTTACTGTTGGTCGTTCTGTGATTTGCAAATTGCTCAACTGTGCAAAAACGACCAAACCGAATTTCTGCAAATTCACCTGTGTTCGGGCTCATTTTATGCCTAAACAGTTGATCCATTTGCGGATATGCCCACGATTGGGGGTAAAAGGGCTCATTTCCAAAGTGTTTTGTCAACCATCTGAGGTAATTCCTCATGGTTTGATCACAATCCACTTCGCAAAAACAGGTGCGCGACCCATTTTTGGGCTTGACTGTTTGCTTCTATTGGGACTGTCAGTGCAGCTCAACCACCTATGTCCATCAATCTATGTTTATTTCATTTCAATATTTGTTTATTTCATTGCAGCCTGTGTAAATCACTCTTAAATCAAATGGTTAATTGGTTAACAAATCTTACTAAAGCTTAGATATAGTTACTATAAGTTTCAATCCTTAAATTGAAATTAACATCTTGCCTAGCCCTTCCTCCTCTACCTATTCATCACCCTTCGGGGTATTTTGGGATAATATCAAGGGTGAAGCTCATATAGTAATAGGCACTTCACCTGTCATTTTTCTAAACCACTAAAAATGGGTGACCTGGAAGGTAGAGGGGGTGGAGACCGATGGGGGTTTCACGGCGTTCGTATCCTCCTTGTTGACCGACCTTGCACTCGGAGGATGACCCGAGGATCTACGAATGGGCTTACTCCCATTGTGTTGAGAGCCCAACACCCTTTCCTGGTTGAAGAGAAATACATGTGTAAGGCAGTCACCTAGTCAGGCTACCACAGTTTAGATTCAGGTATGGCATGTATTTAGTTTTCTATTTACAATGTATTGCTTTCATCAATAATTTACCCAAGTTATGAATTTTGCAATGAACCAAACATTCTTTGTGAAGTATTCATAAACCATGTAATCAGCCACCAAAGGTAACATAAATACAAAAACCATGCACACAAAACATACCACATAAAACAACCAAACTCAGTTCATGACGCTGAGCTAGCCATTAAAATTTATAATTTACACTAAGTCAAACACTAGCAGTCCTTGAGGACATAAGTCCCTAACTGCCCCAACCATGGGAAGTACTTGGGGTCAGCCCAAAAAAACATTGTGAGGGGTACCATGGGAACCCCAAAGTAGCTGGCCACTGAGAGGAATTGCCAAGCGAAACGAGCAACGACCCCACCGATTGACTAGCACTCCTATGAGGAAAATTCCAAGCACTGTCTCCTACAAGTCTTGGTGGTCAAGTGACCACCTAAAATCCATTAGGAATCCATTGAAGCCGGGGTCCAAAATTCATTACCATATTTCACCACTTGACATACAAATCAAACACAATTGATCCCCCATGTTCTTCCTCACGCCTAAGAGGCAATCCACCACAATTTGGGTCCTTGAACTAACACAGTCGCGACCATTATCAATGAATCACTACACCATTAGAAGGCCACACAGCTTCTGATTTAGACTCAGATTCATATCAATCTGATCCAAATCTGCACACTGCACCATCAAGCCCCATGGCTGGTGCAAATCCAGAACCATTTTCTAGACTAGTGATTGGCAGTGGACCCATGTCCACACCCCACACAACCACCAACACCCATGTTGGTGGCCCCAGCACGGTCATGCAAACCATCATAAGCCAGCTACCACCACCCATATTGACCAGTCAAGTTGTCCCACCTATAACAACTGGGGGCAGTATCCCATCTACTTCTACCATCCCTCCCATCATACATGGGGGTAGTATCCCTTCCTCCCACACTATTACATTTGGCATGCCTGTGGGCAGTGGCCCTTCCACCTACACTGCCCCTCCTATCACACATGGGGGAAATGGCCCTTCCACTCTCAATATGCCACTCACCATACTTGGGGCTAGTAGCCCATCCACAACGGTGCCACAGGCACTCCCAGTTATGCAAGCGCATCATGTCCCTGCGAACCCCCCCACCATTGCTACCCCATCTCATATAAACCTTGGGTCAAACCTTCCTTTCATGGCACACCTCAACCTGCCTGACTTGGCTCGGTTAACAAATGATCCTATCTGCCATCAAACCTTTTGGCCTCCCATGCCAACCAAACTTCCCTCAGACATTCCCAAGTTTGAAGGGAAGGCAGGGGAGTTCCCCCAAAACCACATCATGACGTTTCACCTATGGTGCTCATCAAATAGCATCGTAGATGATTGGATTAGGCTCAGACTGTTCCAAATCACCCTCACAGGTGCTGCAGCAAAGTGGTACATTGACCTACCACAAAACAAATACCCAAATTTTAATTCCTTGGCTTTCATGTTCCTGCAATATTTCTAACTCCCCGTTAGATACGGCGAAGGGGTGGAGATCTTGCTATCTTTCCGCCAGAATACTGCGACCCACATAACCGACCAAATCCATGAGTGGCGGTGACGCCGTAGTTTGTGCAAGATTCAAATTGATGAGAGGATCTTCCTGGATTGGTTCTTAAAAACTCTACTACCACCTATAGCAAAGGACGTCGCATCCGAACGTCCCCAATCCGAAGAGGAGGCCATCTTGAAAGACCAGCAATTTGATCTTATCTACACACAGTTTGGATACCTTTACACTGTCATTCCAGACACTCCCCGTGTAGGCACCTCCTACCAGGGTGCACCGAGGGCATCTCATGCTATAGATGGCATCATAGGTTATGTCTCCCACCAACCACAGCACCTCCCGACACCACCTGCAATACCATCACAACCAAGCAACACCCCCAGTGTTTCCTATCCAAACCAAACTTCGGATTATACAAGAATGATGTCCCAGTCCTGAACTACCACTTCTTATGCACAACCTGGGCCACCGTAGCAAGCCCAAGTGTTAGCTTGGCCGGCATAACAATATGCAGGACAAATGCCCACATTTGTGTAACCTCCAACCCCCAAGTCTACTATGCACCACCTATGCAAGCCGCTCAAGTCCCCGCCCCCAATCCTCTAGCACCTTTGGGACAGGTGTTTGCATAGCAAAACCATCCTAACTAGCCAGCCCTCAATAACCAACAAGGGCAAGCCAGAAATAACCGAGCTCGGAACCAAGGCAACAATCAACTTCAGGGATGTGGTCAACAACCAAACCCTCCCAACAATGTCGGGGCAAACCACCCAGCCCAAAATCCTCAACAACCAAATGCACCTAGGTGCAACGCTTCGTTGCGCACAAATCAGCCATGTAAGTTGTGTGAGGTCTACGGGAACTATACACACAAGTGCCCCTTCATGGGTCGCGCCAAGTAGGCCATCCACAATGAGGGTTAGCATGCTACCAATACGACAGCCCTAGCTCAACCCAACCAAGCACCACCAAGGCGTCTAGCCATGGTGCTCGAAAACTCGTTGCCCATCCAAGGACTGGTAGCAAATGCACCCACTACCCAACCCAATCCCAATGCCTCGGGGGCACCTCTGACAGCAGAAATAGGTGTTCACCACCTGCTGGCCATGACAACTGAAGAGGTCAATTTACAGACCAGAAAAAACTAGTACGGAACCAACACCGAACTTGCTAACCCATCAGCGCCATCCACGTCCAAAACAACCAACACACCTCTTCATTTACCCCCCTTTCCTCCATGCCCCCTGAATACACTGAGTTTCCAACAATGTCATGGCTAGAGCAGCTGTAAGATACAGCATCATCGACGACTTTACCCAAACACCTACAGCCATGTCCTCTCTAGAGGTACTTAAAAATTTCCCAAGGCAACGAAAATCCTTACTAGCCGCCCTTGGTGCTGTAGACCCCTCCGACTCAAAGTTGATAACATTCGACACGGAGAACAAAGAACTGCGAATTCCATCAACCATTGTCTTCCAAATCCCGGATCCATTCAGAATTTGGTCGTACACCGGTGCATAGTGGACGAGGGGGCATCCAAATGTGTTATGTCTACCTTAGTCTAGCAAAAGCTTGGATCCCCAATTCTGTAACCATCCTCTACTACTCTGCAGGCTTATGATGGCCATCCCACTAAATCCCAAGGAATCCTCCCACATGTTCCCATCACATTAGCCGAGAAAATAGTATTGATTGACATAGAGGTTGTCAATGCTTAATTGGACTATAACCTTCTCCTTGGAAGAAGTTATATGTACACCATGAGAGTGGTAGCATCAATTGTTTTTCGTCTCATGAAGGGAAAATCGTGACGGTTGACCAATTGACTTATCACTATCTACAAGGTTAACTGCAACAGGCAATGTTATCCCGACGATCAACACCATTGATCCACAAGGGCTAACCACATCTGCCAATGTCATCCATGCGGTCAACACCACGGTTGAGAACATACCAGCCTCCCCATTGTTGAATGTGGGCCCTGGTTTGTTTGTCGATACCACAATTACGGCTTCCTTCCCCTTAGTGTTGCCACTACTGACATCGAATGAGACTACGGATTTGTGCATGCTCTCATCCAGCACTGCTGCACCCAAACATCAACCGCAGCCATAGCCCCAACCGCAACCACAACACCATCCACAGCAGCAACAACATCCGCATTCGTAGCATCACTTGCAGCCGTAGCATTACCCATAGCCGCAACCCCAACCTCATCCCCGCGTACAACCATTAGGGAGTTATCTAAGATCCTCTCCAGTCCACACAATTCCTTTCCTATTTCCCCTGCCTGGTGCTATGAGTAAGCCAATAATGGCTACCTTAAACTTACCCAATTTCACATTGGGAATTCTTGTGTGGTACCTTGATCCACCGGCCCAACTACCAATTCCCCAGGTAGTCTTAACCCACGTACAACCCATTGCGGTCGAATCTCATCCTCCACCCGGCCCGCAAAAACCAACCACCGCACCCGCACCCGCACCGCCCCACCCAAAAGGGGCTAGGGGAAAAAACGTGAAAGCTACCGCTGAACCTCGACAAATTCTGCCTTGCGCCGTATGCGAAGAACAAGGCCATCCAACTCAGAATTGCCCTGAGATTCCTGTAATTCACGTGCATTTGGATGCCATGGATACAACGAAAAACCTCCCTGTGGTTGAGCTCCCAAGCGGGCCAATAGTGAGAAAAAAGTCATTGAGAACGAACCATGCTTGCACCCTCTATGGATTATATGGACACTATTCTCACCACTGCCAAGACTTGTCCGAGTTTCGAATGGCTCTATCCAACCTTCAACAACATTCCCTGGAATCTGATATCACTCCGATCGAAGAAGTCCATCCCCCACCTCCTTCTTCAGACACCATGTCCATTTACATGATGTCCAGTTCCACAGACTCCTCTTGTCTCCAGGTCGCCCCCCCTTCCTCCAACAGAGACTTGGGGCAAGGCCACCAAAACCACAACTAATACCATTTACATGATCTCTAGCACTAGTTTCCCTTCCGTCTCGTTGGTTGTGGAAGATCCACCTGATCTATCCTAGCACCACTTACACAATGACAAAGAGATATGTAAGAATACCTTTGGTTTTACCCCATTCCCTTTAAACCATAGTGTAGAATTTGTTCTTCCCATAAAAGACCAGATTCCACGATCCCACCTTTCCAATGACCTTCTTCTCGGCAAGGGGGCATACCTCTTTGCTAGCTCAGATGGTCACCTCTTGAAGAAGCCGCGTAACGGGCTCTACCTCAAGAAATTCTATGCCTAATACCACCACTATGAGTCCCTTATAGTGTAGTTTTTCCTTTTTTTTTTACAATCTTTTTTACCCCCAGTCAGGGGTAGCACCATTAGCTACCAATCCAAAGTCACCCAGAGCCTGTTTGAGACACCTCTCACACCTCTGGGCTCAAATTTCCATCATCTATCTTCTAATGAGACCATCGTCTCATGTTTAACAAGTAATTTTTGGGACCACTTCCCGAAAGTTACCTCGATTTACGAGCCACATCATGGTGATACAAGTGTCTTCGGACCTGTACTTGCATCACACTCACCTTCTGCCACTCATGCAGGTTCTCAGGTCACCGCCCATAAGGCGCATCACTTTAATTTTATATAGTTGTCTAATCTGTCCACCGCACCTTATGCGGGTCCCTAGGCCACTTCCCGAACAACAGATCATTTATTTTCAATGCATTTGGCATATAACTGCCAATGGACTTACACTCACATCACATGTAGTCAAGTCCATCCACCACAACTCATACACAACTCCCCTGACCTCTGTCCGAGAGCCACCCTAGTTTACGTGCCACTATCGCACAGACTCACATACCTCTACCGCGATCTATCCCAGGCATCTATTGGTATGATTAAGAGCCACCTGCTCCATCCATACTGCACGGATGACCTTTGGACCACTGTCCACTATCTTGACATGGGGCACCAGTGCCTCCTCGATCGGTTGACCGTATTGGAGTTTCTTTTAACCTCTTTTCTGACTCCTAAAAGAATGAAAAGATTGTCGAGCGCAACTGCTTCCTTTCCTGCTCGTTAAAGTATAGGAAAGGGTGTCTACATCATCTCGTTTATCTCCTTTTGCGGACCATGTAGACCATCAAATGAAAAGGACTACCTTGGCACATTCAAGCCAAGACCGTTCCCCTCTGCATCCTTTTATGCTTTCTCAGGCAGAGGGGTCAAACTTGACAAAAATGCTCACCATAGGTTGTCTTTAAGCTCTTTTCCAGCCTTCTCATCAAGAAAAGATCGTCGACCAAACTTGGTTTCGTTCATGCTCATAAAATTATCTGAATGACCATCCAGTCAGTATAGGTTTAACCTTTTCCGGCCTGATTGGACTAACCGCGACAAAGAATTCCCCCATCCCTCAAAGGATGGGTGAGCTCTCCTATGTATACTTTTAACCTTTTTTGGGCACAAGAGACTATCAACGAAAAAGAGACCCCACTGGAGTCTTCTTCATGCTTTCAGACTCTCTAAAATTGAAAGCACCATTGAGCATTTACTTTCTTGGGCTCGCTAAAAATCCACGAGATTGTACCACAACGGTGTCTTTAGACACCATCCCACATAAAATAGTTTGGAAGCATTCCCACTTTGGGTCACCTTTTTTCAGAGTACTCTACAATGTGTCTTCCTTGGATTCCCATCAATATCAAAAGTGTCTACATCCCCCAAGTAATTCCCATCCGTAGTTACATTCCCGGTATTATAGCTATCATCTCTTTCCCTTGAGTCAGTTTCATTTGCTGCCTGGTCCGCCCTGTCGTCATACTCTGAGTAAAGGAAGTTTGAGTCCACCATGATTCCCTACCCCTGTTCAACCCCTCCCCCTTCTCCCCCCCCCCAATTCGGTGGGAAACTCCTCAGATTGTCTCACATCCTTCAGTTATCTCCCTCGCGCTTTTGGTTAAGGAAACACCATTTCCTTGGCTAGTTGCAGGTGTCCCTCTGTCGATGACAACACATCTATTCTAGAGGATAGACCCAGAGGTCCCTGTATCCTGGTTTCATTAACCTCATTAATGAGTTCCTTGTACCATTTGAGACGAATCCTTAGTGCCTCTCGGGATGGTTGTTTCTCACGTGCTCGACTCCAGCTACATCATTGCACTGTTGAGATTTGTACATGGTATTGGTCCATGCAGTATTTGGTTGAAGACCCCGGATGTCACCTGACTCTAGCACATTGATGAGTCTATTTGAGGGACCCCAACAGGTTCATGTCCCTTGTGATTTTTGGGTTACGTTGGAGACAGTTTTCAGAAGCCCCAGCAATGCTTCTATATAGATTTATGATTGATGCAGCACATTTGTACCACAGAGACTCTAACTCTTCGTCAGTGAGTCCCTATAGCTATGTACCAATCCAGATCCAGCAGACCATCAATCATGAATATATAGCATTCCATGAGAATGCCATGGGTCCAATGTAACAGTCCTTCAGATCAGTATTGTATTCAGACTCTCATTGAGGCAACCACTATTCTAACACTAGTTGTATATGATCAGCTCTTGTATTCTAAAGCTTTGATCACATGATTCGTTTTGACATTATTATGAGCATGGGGATTCCCGACTCGTCCATATACATGTCACACATTATTTGTATCTCACCCAGTGATGGGAACCACATTAATACAAAACCCAAAAGCCACATGCCCCAGCGCAGGAAGCACCACCTCTCCCCAGAAAATCCTATGATGTCCACCAGCCTTACGATAAGCTCCTGCCCTCACACATCAGGGGGAAATATATTAACCCAAAAAATCCCACAATGAGCTCTACATGACCTACACCACCTAAAGACTTCCACGTACAACCCTCATTTGACCCCACTTGACCCCAACACCCTCACAAAGGCTTAAAAATATGAAAAAGGGCTTAAACCCCCTAAAAAGAGCCAAAATAGCTCTCATAGGGGCTAAAGCCTCCAAAAAGGGGCTAAAACCCCTCAAAGGAGCTTAAAACACCCAAAAGAGATAAATATTGAGCGAAAGGGGCTAAATCCCCAACCAGGGGCTTAAAACCCTAAAAATATTAAGAAAAAGTATAAATAGAGGGGTGGGGGTCACTCTCAACTCACTCCTTCTCTCCCTGTTGTTATGTTTCCCTTGTGAGTGCCTTGAGACCATTTGCCTCTCAAGCCATTCACCCTCACTCTCCTCCATTTCTCCATTGAAGTAAAGCTCCCCATCCATTGAGAGGTGCTTCTCCAAGCTAGGGCATGGTGGCCCATTCCAACCAAAGAAGGTATACTTGTCTATTTTCTGTTTTTGCTTTGTTTTCTGACATTATTTGTTTGTAGGTTTGTGGTTTAACATTAAGTTGTAGGTATCCATTGATTGCTTGCAGGTAGCTCTTTGTTTTCTAACAAGTTTGATGCAGGGTTGTGGAGCTTAGTCCTAACCTTGTGTGCAGGGGTTTCGTTTTTATTTTCATTTTCTATTTCTTTCTGTTCTTCCATTCTCACAGGAACCCTACCCTTCCATCCTATAGATGGAAGGGTATAGGAAGGGAGTCGTTCTTGCTCTGTAGCTAAGGTGAAATCCCTACTACATGGCTCATAAAGAAAAACCATCCCATAGATCCTTCTTATAAAACAAAGCTTCAAATTCTTTCCAAACCTCCCACAAGAAAGGACACTCCACGAATAAGTGGAGAGCATATTCCTCTGCATGCTTACAAATTGAACAATAACTAGGACCTGAGTAGTTCATATTTTGTAGAAAATCCTAAGTGAGAACCTTATTTGGCAGGATTATCCACATATGTAAAGTGTTTTTAGGAGGAACCTTAACTTTCCATATATTTTACCACCACACTTGCACTGGAGCATCCTCCTTGTCAAACAAAGATTCATGACCCCCTTTAGCCGAACACATTCCACCTAAACCTTTGAAAATCCAAGCCAGAGTGTTCACCTCTTCATTTAACCTGATATGGGCCTATGAGAGATACTATGAATAGGAATCCCATTCATGACCCTAATCCCCTAAAAGGACTAAATCCTAAGTAGATAACCATCCTTAATTCCATAAATTGTTGTTTATAGGATCAACCTTTGAAAATCCAAGCCAGAATGTTCACCTCTTCCTTCAACCTGATATGGGCCTACGAGAGAGACTATGAATAATCATCCCAACCATGACCCCAATCCCCTACAAGGACTAAATCCTAATTAGATAATCGTCCCTAATGCCATAAATTGGTGTTTATACCATCAAAACATTTATCAAAAGTATCTCTTCCATAATATTCTAAGTAGGAAATGATATCCCTTGGAAGCATAAATCGATATTTCATTCCCATGATAGCATCTACTCCCACCCTAATAGGCTTTTCATTTCTAACCTTCCAAGAAAAGAAACTTCCTAAGAACGAGAAGGTCGTTGATTACTGTTGACCCTAGGAAAAGATAAACAAAATTTTGTTTGGGAAAAAGAATATTGTGGTCGCAAGGCGAGCAAAGGCCGCAGCGAAAGAGGCTGCGACAAAAGAGGAGAAGAGAAAGTCGAAACATGGATTTCAATAGCGTCTTTGGTAAGAGGTAGTTAGACTAGTAGTCTATTTTGGGAATAAAGTATGATTGTAAACTAGGTCTATAGTGCCTATATTTAAATGTAACAGGATTTTTTGAGTGGGTAGAACAACCTGTCAACTAACAGTTGAGAATCAATTGACGGGTAAAGAAAGAACTATAAAATCTTATAAATACGATCCAAGTTATGTGTGGATCTGATAAACATAGAGATAGAGAAAAACTTGAGAGCATGAGACAAGAAAATACCTCATTTATTGTAAATAATATCTAGAGAAGAATAAACATGAAACAGAACTTCATATTTCAAATTTTGGGAAATAAGAAATTTTAGTCAATGAGGGTTTTTGACGAGCCAGGTTGTGGCTCGCTGTGTCTACAGCCCCTCCAGGCCTTCGGCTGCTCCCTACCCGTTCATCTCGGCCCTTGCGAATCTCCCCTCTCTGGCGATTGTCTCTCTCATGGCTCTCCCTTCTCTGGTGGTCACTCTAGGGTCTGGATTCCTGCCCTAGTGGAGCTCTCATCCTGGTTTGTTGTCACGATCTTCCTCCTGCCCATCCTCATCTATGACTCCAGTGGTTGCTAGTGTTGCTTCTTCTCGTGTGGCTTCCTTTAGCAAGACAATCAAGCGCTCCTTTGGCTCCAGTCCTCCTCTTCCCATGGTGCTTGAAGCCCTTGCTCTCACCATTCTGGTCTCTCAAGATGCTTTGGACCACGTAGAGCATTACAGGTCTCATGCTTTAGTCTACAGGTTTAATGGTCTTTGGCCTCGTCTTTCTAACCTACATTATTGGGTTTCCTATGAATGGTTCCCTCTCTTAGAAAAGGGATCCATCATTTGCCCCTGTGCAAAAGGGTTTTTTGTAGTAATATTTGTTTCTGTTGAAGATGAGGAAAATATATTTAGATTTGGGTCGTGGTTCTTGGGTAGGTCGGGTGTGTCCATGCAGCCATGGTCCCCTACCTTTGATGCCTCTTCTGCGGTTTTCTCTTTGACTCCAGTCTGGGTCAGGCTCCCAAATATTCCTCTTCACTTTTGGAGACTCACATCTATGTAATCCATCGGGAATGCCCTCGAAACATTTCACAGCAGAAGCCAAGAAATGGAGACTGCCTTCACCACCTATGCTCGAATTTGTGTGGAAATGGATTTCAGTAAATGGTTTCTAGCGGAATTCATCCTACAAGGTAAGGGCTATTCTTGGAACCAAAATTTATATTATGAGCAAATCCACTTCAGAAGTAGAGCATGTTATGAGACAGGGAATTTATCCCTCAACTACAAAAAATTCCCGGAGAAAAATAAAGAAAGAAAATCCCACCAAAATCCCACCTGGTGGATTGGTGCAAAACTTGAACACCAGCAAATATGGAAAGACCCAAATTTATTAGAAGAAATTCCAGCGGATGAAAATAGTTGTAATCATTCTCATCTTTGGAAAGAAAATCTAGCTGATGGGAACATCAGTAATACATCTCATCTTTTGAAAGAAAATCCAGCGGATGGAAAAAACAGGGAAACCTACACCTGCCTAAGAAACTCTTGAGCCTTCAATTCCACCTTTCTCTAAAAGCTGGGAAGATCAAGCAGAAGAAGAATATTCACAAGATTCATCTCTAGACAACCAAGCAACTATTAAAGATCAAGAAAAACCAAGGAATGGACGAAAGTCTCAAAAAGGAAGAAGCGTCCTCAAGCCAGGCAGCCAGTAAAGACTCGAATTCAAACTGGCACCATGAAAGTGCTCCCGATTTAAATTTTTGTATAGACAATAGTATGATCATTCCTTTGTGTTTTCTAGCACCTGTCTCCAAACAACAGTTTTTGAAATTGTAGATCCTTTTTCAGTGGCAACCACTGCTTGATTAATACAAAACATAACCGTTCTTGTCAAAAAAAATATCTAGAGAAGAGTCTACAAGTTGAGTGCGCAAACTAAAGGCATTAATCATTACTCATGTGAGATAAAGAGTGCCTTTATGGTTTTTCTCGTATGAGTTTCCATGTTAAAGATGTTCCTTTGTGTCTTTGTTATCTATGTTTTTCTATGAATAAATTGTTATGATTTTTTTTTAATATCTAATGATATAATAGCATGGAATGTTGATTAATGTGTGTTAGAATCTATATATATTACATGTTGTATATGTGTTTGGATGGATCAATATGATTTATTCCCTGATATATGTATGATTTCATGATTCCATTCCTTGGTTTCTGCCAAGTGGCATGTTGATACTATGATAATAAAATCCCCTTCCATAACTACAGAAACCTGGTTCTGCCATTCTCCATATATATCTTGGGTGAGACCTCACTTTTGTCGTAGGTGTTTCCTATTATAGCTAATTTTAGCACACTTGGTAGATCATGTTTTCATGGCCTTCCCTATCCCTATGCAGACTCTTTGGACCCCCTTTTCTCACTATAACTTTGATGCTCCAAAAAATCCCTTTAAAAAGTATTATTTATTAGTATATGCGGGTCACTAGCTTACAAACCGTGTCTACACACAACTTGCTCCACTATGACCCACGTATCCAGAAATGTGCTCAAAAATAAAATATTTGGAGTTTTCCCTCATCAAGTAACAAATAACTTGACTATTGGCCCTCCATATGCCTGGAATGCTCTGACTCGACCCTTCACCTCCTATTGAAGGAATATATATTGAGCTACTTGGATGCAATAGAGGAGGATAAATTGTGGGAGAAAAGAGACTATAGTGGATTTGTGACCCATTATTGAATACTTGAGTCTGCATCCCTTTGTCCTTTAAGCATTCATTGATGATCTTCCTAAGCTTACCATTTTATTGTGATTTTGCCATTGATATGGAGGATTGAAGTGGTGGAGGCCTAGGTGGAGGACTAGGTTTCTCAATTTCGACGAGGTGCTAATAGATTTTTTCACTTATATCTATGTTTACATTTAATAGAAATATCCATTTCTCATCCATTATATGTGTAACTATAAATATTCTTCTCCATGGATGTAGTTTCTTTGATTATATATTGGATTTATGTATGCTAGAGTAGGTTCTAACACATACTATCTATCATGTGTGTGTATTTCGTTGTTGTTGAGAATGAAATGTAGGTGAAAGTGTGGTTGAAAGCTCAACGATACAAATGTCTAAAATAAGGTACGCTTCTCATCCCTTAGTGTTAGACTTGTTTATCTATTTAGCATATTGGAATTGGATTGATTTTTGGTGTCATATTCTCTGTTGTGGTCCACCCCAAGCCATAGGAATTTTTCTTCGTAACATTGCCAATGGATTTATACTCTGACAGGTTGATATCTTAGGCTTTGTTGATGGACAAAGAAGTCTGAAATTGGTTCAGCAGAAAAGACGCCAACAATAAGTCTTTCCAATGATTAGAAGCTTGAAATACATATGTGTTCCTATTCCAGTTACAATCCAGAACTGACCCAAGAGCGATTTATTTAGTAATTGGAATTGACTTCCATAAGCTTTATTTGGATATGAAGTTCCACAAGGATTTGGAATCCAATACTTTATTTAATTCAAAGATACTCTTGAGACCCCAACCTCCCTAGGTCTTCAGAGCTTCTAATCGAGTCCATTTAATAAGATGAAACCCCAAATAATCACTTTTTCCTCTCCACAGTTAGTTAAATCAAAGTTTTCTTCTAAGCACAAGTGACTCCCTTAGAAATATGCAAAAACATATGCCTATATACCATAATTGCTTTCCAACACTGACTTAACTAGAAAAATCCTACCACCTCTAGAAATCCATTTGTTAAACCATAAGTTAATTTGATTTTAAACTTTACCAATAATCCATCACCAATCCTACTTTCCATGCTTCAAAGAATTAAGGATAAAACCTAAATACTTAACCCATTTTTTCACACACTCCACCTCAAAGGGGAGATGCCTTTTCCAAAAAGGATTTTGGTCCAATTGATTCTACATGAGAAATTTTGACAATTTATTTTGAGTAATTTCCATTCTTGATGCTTGAAAACAAATTCTAGGATCTCCCGAAACTTTGCACGTTCCCTCTCAGATTGAGAAAAAAACAAAATTATGCCATCTATGAATATAATATGGCTAATAAATACGCTTCCTTGGAAGGAAACCCCTTAGATTCTTCTTTTTCAATATTCTTCCTGAATTAACCTACTTAAACCTCCTAAAACCAATAGAAAAAGGTAGAAAGGATACAACCTTGTTTGAGCCCTCGAGGGACTTTAAAGAAGGGAGACACAACTCCATAGATCAAGACAAAAAATAGGTTGATTCAATACAATCCATGATCTAGTTTGTTAAGTACATACTGGACCTAACTTAAGAGCCATGAGGCTTTATCATAAGCCTTAGAAAGATCCAATTTTATAACTCCAACATGATTTTTCTACATATTAATTGTTTGCAACCACTCCTACGCGCCTCCTACAGCCTCATGGATGGACCGACCCTATAAAAACCCAAACCACTCCTTGGATATTGTCCAAGAAATAAATTCTTTGATTCAATTAGCTATGAGTTTGGAAATAATCTTATAAATCCCATTACAGAGTGAAATGAGTCTAAAATCTTCATAGGCCGCTAGTTTGTCCTTCTTAGTAATTAAAGCAAAAAATGTTACATTTAGCGCTACAGGAATAAAACTAGAGGATCAAATATCCTCCACTAATATTAGAATGTCATGCAAATCATAGAAGTCCAGAAATAAATCTATATCCCAACCATCTAGGACAAGGATTGTATCCTTCTTAAAAAGATGCAAAACATAGAGGATTTCATCCATTTCAACATGACAAAAACATACCTCATTATATTTTGCCTCGAAATTTCTTGGAAAGAACAAAAGAACCTTAACAAAATTGTCGATGTGGGTCTTCCCCCCATTTGTGAGTGGAACGAAACCATGAATATCTCAATCCTCAACATATTGAACCTCCTAGATGCAATTGATATTGTGTCAATGCTTTGCATAGTTTTGGAAATAATTAGTGTTTTGATCCCTGGCCTCCATTCAGAGCACACAACTTCAAAATCAACCCCATTCATTTATCATGTGTAAGAGTATCCTTCTCTTGGAAAATATATGTTATCCTCTACATATCCTCCAATGAAAAAATATATGTCGTAAACAACACTTAATTATTCATTTATTTCCATAAGCTTGGTTTCCATAGAATGCCTCTTCTCTTTGTTCCAGAGCACTACTCTTTTTTAAGGATCAAATCCCATCCCCAAACTGTACTCCAGTTGACTTTTGAATGTCAACCCTAACATGACTCCAAAAATCTTGAACTAGATTCCTGAAATATTCATCATTATCCTAATTCGAATAATATTTAAACAGGGCTTTAGGTTTTTCTTGGACCATACCAATTTCCAATAAACTAGAAAATGGTCCCAAAAAAATATTGTGTACCCAAGACTTATAATTGTTGAGTTCTTCACATAAGGATTCTTACATGAAAAACAATCTAACATCTTAAATATTCCCGCATCCCTCATGCGCTTTCTACTCCAAGTTGGGTAGACAACCTATGTCTTGATTTCCACCCAACCATTAGAATCTAACAAGTCCTACAAAAAGGTGCCAAGTGGCATTCATGTGCACAATGACCCCAGAACTCCTCACCTGATAACACAAAATTAAAATCTCCACCTGCAATAAGATTTAGCACTTGAAATATTCTGAGTTGAAACAAGTTCTCCCAAAAGTCCCCTATGTTTGTATAGGGCACATAACAGTTCAAGAAGGAAAAATGGATGTCCATCTATTTTGAAAACACCTCCATACATAATGAGTAATCACAAGAAAAAGAACCATTTACTTACAACAAAGATTTTACCCCAAAGACAGAACCATGGGAGAGTTAACCCAACGCATCAATAGAAAAAATAACCAACCTTTGAAAGATTTATCCAACATAGGGAGAACCAACTCACTTGAAACCATGGTCTCCTATAACAACATGATATCAGGAGATTATAAAATAACCAACCAATTGAGGGATAGAATGTTGGCTTGCCCTCTCAAGCCAAAAACATGGAGCGAAAGCACCATCATTTGGGGACTCCATCTTGGGATTATGTTGCTCTAAGTACCCTAGTAATACTTAACTTCCTTGATTGATTTGCTTCTTATCCCGCTCCTTTGCTAAATAAATTGGAATTTTAGCCTGCTTTACCACCTTCTGTGAGCGGGAAATCATTGAATTCTAAAACACCCCTTGACTTATCCCAAGATCTCAACATGTAAGGACCTAGAGAGCTCCCCCTTGACACCTATCTTACACCATATCACTTTTGACACAACCTACCTTCTTCGCCTTCCTTTCAATCTTATACTAAAATGACTAAATTGCTAGCCACCTTTTCCATTGGGTCCCCAAAACCTCCTCTGCCTCTTTCATCATGCATGCCACAAACCTACTCCAAAACACATGAAGGAGAAGGTTGTGGATTCAAGTTATCTTCCACCCTTCCAAAAAAAGTGACTTCCAAATTTTTTGATATATCAACCACCTTATATAAATGACTTAGGGAGAAGTTAATACCCATAAAAATAGATTGGACCATAACAGGAACCTCCATATTTTCTTCAATTCTTCCACTGTGAGCACGATGAGGTCCTGAACCATTTATTCCCCCCTAAAATACACTGGATACATTTCTCATGACTTCCATCTGCATATCGACATCAATGGGATCTAGGGGTGAAATACCCAAGAGAGTCTCACATAAGGCTTCATCCTCACCCTCATACCCCTCCTTAGGGAATTTCCTCCACCAAAACTTTGAATAAAATGATATCTTGCACTCTACCACAATGTTCCCATATGTATCACAATGAATGCAATGAAAAGGAACATTCAATTAATCCAAGAAGAGAAAGTTGGCTTGTTAACCCAAAAAATCCCACAATGAGCTCTACATGACCTACACCACCTAAAGACATCCACGTACGACCCTCATTTGACCCCATTTGACCCCCACACCCTCAAGAAGGCTTAAAAATATGAAAAAGGGCTTAAAACCCCCTAAAAAGAGCAAAAATAGCTCTCATAGGGGCTCAAGCCTCCAAAAAGGGGCTAAAACCCCTCAAAGGAGCTTAGAACCCCCAAAAGAGCTAAATATTGAGCGAAAGGGGCTAAAGCCCTAACCAGGGGCTTAAAACCCTAAAAATCTTAAGAAAAAATATAAATAGAGGGGTGGGGGTCACTCTCAACTCACTCCTTCTCTCCCTATTATTATGATGCTCATGTGAGTGCCTTGATACCATTTTCCTCTCAAGCCATTCACCCTCCCTCTCCTCCATTTCTCCATTGAGCCAAAGCTCCCCATCCATTGAGAGGTGCTTCTCCAAGCTAGGGCATGGTGGCCCATTCCAACCAGAGAAGGTATACTTGTCTATTTTTTGTTTTTGCTTTGTTTTCTGACATTATTTGTTTGCAGGTTTGTGGTTTAACATTAAGTTGAAGGTATCCATTGATTGCTTGTAGGTATCTCTTTGTTTTCTAACAAGTTTGATACAGGGTTGTGGAGCTTAGTCCTAACCTTGTGTGCAAGGATTTCATTTTTATTTTCATTTTATATTTCTTTCTATTCTTCCATTCTCATAGGAACCCTACCCTTCCGTCCTATAGACAGAAGGGAGTCGTTCCATCTCTATAGCTAGGGTGAAAGCCCTACTACAGATTTGGCGACCATACTGGGGACGATCCCACTGGATCCCTGGGTTTTGTTTTTTATATTTTGCTTACTTAGTTTGATATATCTTTGCTTATTTAGGTTGATATCTATGCTTATTTCATTTTTGTTATTGTTTCATCCACATTATCAGTTACTATTGGTCGTTATGTGATTTGCAAATAGTTCAACTATGCAAAAACGACCGAACAGAATTTCTGAAAATTCACTTGTGTTCGGGCTCATTTTCTGCCCAAATAGTTGATCCATTTGTGAATATGCCCACGCTTAGGGGTAAAAGGGCTCGTTTTTGAAATGGGTTTTCAACTGTTTGAGGTAATTCCTCATGGTTTGATCACAATCCACTTCGTAAAAACAGGTGCGCGACCCATTTTTGGGCTTGATTGTTCGCTTCTATTGGGACGGTCAATGTGGCTCAACCGCCTCTGTCCATCAATCTATGTTTATTTCATTTCAGTCTCTATTTATTTCATTGTAGTCTGTGTAAATCACTCTTAAATCAAATGGTTAATTGGATAACAAATCTGAATAAAGCTTTGATATAGTTACTATAAGTTTCAATCCTTAAATTGAAATTAACATCTTGACTAGCCCTTACTCCTCTACCCAGTCATCACCCTTCGGGGTATTCTAGGATAAGATGAAGGGTGAAGCTTGTATAGTAATAGGCACTTCACCTGTCATTTTTCTAAACCACTAAAAATGGGTGACCTGGAAGGTAGAGGGGGTGGACACAAATGGGGGTTTCACAAAGTTCACGTCCTCCCTGTTGGCCGACCTTACACTTGGAGGGTGACCTGAGGATCTACGGATGGGCTTAGTCCCATTGTGTTGAGATACCAGCACCCTTTCCTGGTTGAAGAGAAACACAGGCGTAAAGTAGTCACCTAGTCAGGCTACCACAGTTCAGATTTAGGTATGGCATGTGTTTAGTTTTCTATTTACAATGTACTACTTTCATCAATAATTTACCCAAGTTATGAATTCTATGATAAACCAAACATTCTTTGCAAAGTATTCATAAACCATGTAAGCAGCCACCAAAGGTAACAAAAATACAAAAACCATGCACACAAAATGTACCACATAAAACAACCAAACTAGCCATTAAAATTTATAATTTACACTAAGTCAAACACTAGCGGTCCTTGAGGACATAAGTCCCTGACTTTCTAAACCATGGGAAGTACTTGGGCTCAGCCCAAAAACTCATTGTGAGGAGTACCATGGGAACCCCAAAGTAGCTGGCCGCTGAGAGGAATTGCCAAGCGAAATGGGCAACGACCCCCACTGATTGACTAGCACTCCTGTGAGGAAAAAGCCAAGCGTTGTCTCCTGGAAGTCTTAGTGGCCGAGTGACCACCTAAAAGCCATTAGGAAGCCATTGAAACCGGGGTCCAAAATTCATTACCATATTTCACCACTTGACATACAAATCAGACACAATTGATCCCTCACATTCTTCCTCACGCCTAAGAGGCGATCCACCACAGTTTGGGTCCTTGAACCGACACCGTCGAGACCATTCTCGACAACCCGCTGCACCATCAGAAGGCCACATAGCTTCTGATTCAAACTCAAATTCATATCAATCTGAGCCAAATATGCACACTGTACCATCAAGCCCCATGGCTGGTGCAAATCTAGAACCATTTTCTGGATTAGTGATTGGTAGTGGACCCATGTCCACACCCCACACCACCACCAACACCCTTGTTGGTGGCCCCAGAATGGTCATGCAAACCATCATAAGCCAGCTACCACCACCCATATTGACCAGTCAAGCTGTCCCACTTGTCAAAAATGGGGGCAGTATCCCATCTACTACTACCATCCCTCCTATCATACATGGGGGCAGTATCCCTTCCACCCACACTATCCTATTTGGAATGCATGCGGGTAGTGGCCCTTCCACCTACACTACCCCTCCTATCACACATGGGGGCAATGGCCCTTCCACTCTCACTATGCCACTCACCATACTTGGGGGCAGTGACTCGTTCACAATGGTGCCACAGGTACCCCCAGTTATGTAGGAGCATCATGTCCCTGCAAACCCCACCACCATTGCTTCCCCATCTCATATAACCCTTGGGTCAAACCTTCCTTTCATGGCACACCTCAACCTGCCTAACTTGGTTCGATTAACAAATGACCCTATCTGCCATCAAACCTTTTGGCCTCCCATGCCAACCAAACTTCCCTCATACATTCCCAAGTTTGAAGGGAAGGCATGGGAGTGCCCCCAAAACCACATCATGATGTTTCACCTATGGTGCTCATCAAATAGCATCGTAGATGATTCGATTAGGCTCAGACTGTTCCAACGCACCCTCATAGGTGTTGCAGCAAAGTGGTACATTGAGTTACCACAAGATAAATACCCGGATTTTAATTCCTTGGCTTTCATGTTCCTGCAGTATTTCCAACTCCCCGTTAGATACGACGAAGGGGTGGAGATCTTGCTATCTTACCGCTAGAATATTGCGACCCACATAACCGACCACATCCACGAGTGGCGGTGATGTTGTAGTTTGTGCAAGATTCAACTTGATGAGAGGATATTCCTGGATTGGTTCTTAAAAACTCTACTACCACCTATAGCAAAGGACATCGCATCCAAACGTCCCCAATCCGAAGAGGAGGCCATCTTGAAAGACCAGCAGTTTGATCTGATCTACGCATAGTCTGGATGCCTTTACACTATCATCCCAGGTGCTCCCTGTGTAGGCACCTCCTACCAGGATGCACCGGGGGCATCTCATGCCGCAGATGGCATCATAGTTCTGTCTCCCACCAACTGCAGCACCGCCTGAAACCACCTGCAATACCACCACAACCAAGCAACACCCCCAATGTTTCCTAGCAAAACCAAACTCTGGATTATGCAAGAAGATGTCCTAGTCTGGAACTACCACTTATTATGCACAACCTGTGCCACTGCAGCAGGCCCAGGCGTTAGCTTGGCCGGCACAACAATATGCGGGACAAATGCCTACATTTGTGGCACCATCACCCCCCCAAGTCTACTATGCACCACCTGTGCAAGCCACCACTTCGCCACCACCTTTGGGATAGGTGTTTGCACAACAAAAATGTCCCAGGCAACCAGCCCTCAATAACCAACAAGGGAAAGCCAGAAATAACCGGGCCCAAAACCAAGGCAACAATCAACTGTAGGGAGGCGGTCAACAACCAAACGCTCCCAACAATGTTGAGGCAAACCACCCATCCCAAAATCCTCAACAACCAAATGCACCTAGGTGCAACGCTCCACTGTGCACAAATCAGCCATGCAAGTTGTGTGAGGTCTACGAGAACTATAGACACGAGTACCCCTTCATGGGTCGCGCCAAGCAAGCCATCCACAACGAGGGCCAGCATGCCACCAATACGGTAGCCCTAACTCAACCCAACCAAGCACCAGCAGGGCCTCCACCCATGGTGCTCCAAAACCCATTGCCCGTCCAAGGACTGGTAGCAACTGCACCCGCTCCCCAACCCAATCCCAATGTCTCGGGGGCACCATCGACGACAGAAATAGGTGTTCACCACCTGCTAGCCATGACAACTGAAGAGGTCAATTTACAGACTAGATGAAACCAGTACATAACCAACACCGATCCCGCTGACCCATTAGTGGCATCCACGTCCAAATCAACCAACACACCTTTTCATTTACCCCCCTTTCCTCCGCACCCCCCCATACGTCAAGTTGCCAACAATGTGACAACTAGAGAAGCTGTAAGCTATAACATCGTCGATGACTTGGCCCAAACACCTATGGCCATGTCCTCTCTAGAGGTACTTAAAACTTACCCAACGCAACAAAAATCCTTACTAGCCGCCCTCGGTGTTGTAGACCCCTCCGACTCAAAATTGATCACATTTGACACAGAGAACGAAGAACCGCAGATGCCACCAACCATTGCCTTCCAAATCCCGGTATCAATTCAGAATTTGGTCGTACACCGGTGCATAGTGTACAAGGGGGCATCCATGTGCGTTATGTCTACCTTAGTCTGGCAGAAGCTTGGATCCCCAATTCTGCAACCATCCTCTACTACTCTGCAGGCTTATGATGGCCATCCCACTAAAGCCCAAGGAATCCTCCAACATGTTCCTATCACATTAGCTAGGAAAATAGTATTGATTGACATAGAGGTTGTCAATGCTCAACTGGACTATAACCTTCTCCTCGGAAGAAGTTATATGTATGCCATGAGAGCGGTAGCATCAACTATTTTCCGTCTCATGATGTTCCCTCATGAAGGTAAAATCGTGACGGTTGACCAACTGACTTATCACGATCCACAAGGGTTAACTGCACCAGCCAATGTTATCCCAACAATCAATACCCTTGATCCGCAAGGGCTAACCGCATTTTCCAATGTCATCCCTACGGTCAACACCACGGTTGACAATATACCAGCCTCCCCATTGTTGAATGTGGGACCTGGGTTGTTTGTCGATACCACAATGACGGCTTCCTTCCCCTTAGTGTCGCCACCGCCGACACCGAATGAGATTGCAGATTTGTGCATGCTCTCATCCATCACTGCTACACCCAAACATCAACCACAGCCGTAGCCCCAACCGCAACCACAACACCATCCGCAGCCACAACAACATCCATAGCTGCAGCATCACCCGCAGCCGCAGCATTACGCGCAGTCGCAACCACAACCTCATCCCCATGTACAACCATCAGGGAGTTATCTAGGATTCTCTCCAATCCACACAATCCCCTTCCTATTTCCCCATCCTGGTGTCATGAGTAAGCCAGTAATGGCTACCTTAAACTTACCCAATTTTACATTGGGAATTCCCGTGTGGTACCTTCATCCATCGGCCCAACCACTAATTCCCTAGGTAGTATTAACCCACGTACAACCCATTGCGGTCAAATATCATCCTCCACCCAGCCCACAAAAACCAACCACTGCACCCGCACCCACGTCGCCCCACCCAAAAAGGGCCAGGGGAAAAAACGTGAAAGCTACCTCTGAACCTTGACAGATCCCGCCTTGCGCCGTCTGCGAAGAATAGGGCCATCCAACTCAGAACTTCCTTGAGATTCCCATAATCCGTGCGCATTTGGATGCCATGGATACAATGAAAAACCTCCTCGTGGTTGAGCTCCCAAGCGGTCCAATAGTGAGAAACAAGTCATTGAGAACGAACCATGCTTGCGCCCTCTACGGATTATATAGACACTATTCTCACCACTGCTAAGACTTGTCTGAGTTTCGAATGGCTCTAGCCAAACTTCGACAACATGCCCTCGAATCTGAGATCACTCTAATCGAAGAAGTCCATCCCCCACCTCCTTCTTCAGACACCATGTCCATTTACATGATGTCCAGTTCCATAGCCTCCTCCCATCTCCATGCCGGTGCCCCTTCCTCAAACAGAGACTGGAGGCAAGGCCACCAAAACCACAACTAATACCATTTACATGATCTCTAGCACTAGTTTCCTTCTGTCTCGTTGGCTATGGAAGATCCACCTGATCTATCCTGGCACCACTTACACAATGACGGAGAGATATGTAAGGTTGCCTTCAGTTTTACCCCATTCCCTTTAAACCATAGTGTGGAATCGGTTCTTCCCATAAAAGACCAGATTCCACCATCCCACCTTGCCAATGACCTTCGTCTCGGCAAGGGGGCATACCTCTTCACTGACTCAGATGGTCGCCTCTTGAAGAAGCTGCATAACGGGCTCTACCTCAAGAAAGTATATGCCTGATACCACCACTATGAGTCCCTTATAGCGTAGTTTCCCCTTTTTTTTTACAACATTTTTTACCCCCATTCAGGGGTAGCATCATTAGATTCCAATCCAAAGTCACCCAGATCCTATTCGAGACACCTCTCACACCTCCGGGCTCAAATTTCCATCCTTTATCTTCTAATGAGACCATCGTCTCATGTTTAACAAGTAATTTTTGGGACCACTTCTTGGAAGTTACCTCAATTTACGAGCCACATCATGGTGATACAAATGTCTTCGGACCTATACTTGCATCACTCTCACCTTCTGCCACTCATGCGGGTTCTCGGGCCACCACCTATAAGGCGCATCACTTTATTTTTATATAGTTGTCTAATCCGTCCACCAGACCTTATGTGGGTCCCCAGGCCACTTCCCGGAGGATGGATCATTTCTTTTGCATGCATTTGGCATATAACTGCCACTGGACTTGCACTCACATCACATGTAGTCAAGTCTATCCACCACAACTCACACACAACTCTCCTGACATTTGTCTGAGAGTCACCCCAGTTTGCATGCCACTGTCGCACCGACTCGCGTGCCTCTACCAAGATCTATCTCGTGCATGTATTGGTATGTTTAAGAGCCACCTGCTCCATCCATACTGCACGAATGACCTTTGGACCACTGTCCACTATCTCGACATGGGGGCACCACCAGTGCCTCCTTGATCGGTTGACCGTACTGGAGTTTCTTTTAAGCTCTTTTATGACTCCTAAAAGAATGAAAAATATTGTCGAGCACAGCTGCTTCCTTTCCCGCTCATTAAAGTATAGGAAAGGGCGTCTACATCGTCTCATTTATCTCCTTTTGTGAACCATGTAGACCATCAAATGAAAAGGACCACCTTGGCACATTCAAGCCAAAACTGTTCCACTCTACATCCTTTTATGCTTTCTCGGACAGAGGGGTCGAACTTTACAAAAAATCTCACCATTAGTTGTCTTTAAGCTCTTTTCCAGCCTTCTCATCAAGAAAAGATCGCCAAGAAAACTTGGTTTCATTCATGCTCATAAAATTATATGAATGACCATCCAGTCAGTATAGGTTTAACCTTTTTCGGCCTAATTGGACTACCAACGGTAAAGAAGTCCCCCATACCTCAAAGGATGAGTGAGCTCTCCTACGTATACTTTTAACCTTTTTCGGGCACAGGAGACTATCAACGAAAAAGAGACCCCACTGGAGTCTTCTTCATGCTTTCAGACTCTCTAAAATTGAAAGCACCATCGAGCATTTACTTTCTTGGGCTTACTAAAAATCCACGCGATCGTACCACAATGGTGTCTTTAGACACCATCCCACATAAAATAGTTTGGAAGCATTCCCACTTTGGGTCACCTTTGTTCAGAGTACTTTGCGATGTTTCTTCCTTGGATTCCCATCAATATCAAAAGTGTCTACATCCCCCAAGTAATTCCCATTTGCAATTACATTCCCAGTATTACAAATATGCTCTCTTTCCCTTGAATTAGTTTCATTTGCTTCCTGGTCCACCCTGCCATCATACTCTAAGCAAAGGAAGTTTGAGTCCACCATGATTCCCTGCCCCTGTTCAACCCCTCCCCCTTCCCCCCCCCCATTCAGTGGGCCAGTCCTCAGATTGTCTCACATCCTTCGGTTATCTCCCTCACGCTTCTGGTTAAGGAAACACCATTGCCTTGGCCAGTTGCAGGTCTCCCTCTGTCAACGACAACACATCTATTCCAGAGGATAGACCTAGAGGGATAGAATAACCAACCAATTGAGGGATAGAATATTGGCTTTCCCTCTCAAGCCAAAAACATGGAGCGAAAGCACCATCATTTGGGAACTCCATCTTGGGATTATGTTGCTCTAAGTACCCGAGTAATACTTAATTTCCTTGATTGATTTCCTTCTTATCCTACTCCTTTGCTAAATAAATTGGAATTTCATCTTGCTTTACCACCTTCCGTGAGCGGGCAATCATTGAATTCTAAAACACCCCTTGACTTATCCCAAGATCTCAACATGTAAGGAGCTCAAGAGCTCCCCCTTGACACCTATATTACACCATATCACTTCTGACACGACCTACCTTCTTCACCTTCCTTTCAATCTTATACTAAAATGACTAAAATGCTAGCCACCTTTTCCATTGGGTCCCCAAAACCTCCTCTACCTCTTTCATCATGCATGCCACAAACCTACTCCAAAACACATGAAGGAGAAGGTTGTGGATTCAAGTTATCTTCCACCCTTCCAAGAAAAGTGACTTCCAAATTTTTTGAGATATCAACCACCTTATATAAATGACCTAGGGAGAAGTTAATACCCATAAAAATAGATTGGACCATAAGAAGAACCTCCATATTTTCTTCAATTCTTCCACTCTAAGCAAGATGAGGTCCTAAACCATTTATTCCCCCCCAAAATCCACTGGATACATTTCTCGTGACTTCCGTCTGTAGATCGACATCAATAGGATCTAGAGGTGAAAGACCTAAGAGATTCTCACATAAGGCTTCATCCTCACCCTCATACCCCTCCTTAGGTAATTTCCTCCACAAAAACTTCGAATAAAATGATATCTTGCACTCTACCACAATGTTCCCATATGTATCACAATGAATGCAACGAAAGGGAACATTCAATTAATCCAATTGTTGTGAGAAAATAACATCACTTAACACCAAATTTACAGATTTGAACATACCCGCGCTTAAGTCCACTTCCAATAGCTACATGCAACCAATATTAAATAATATTCGAATAGGCCAACAACCATAACAAATAACTTACTAGTCGCATATCCTATGGCTTTCAAACCTTCCATTGACTAGAATTCAAGGGGCATGACAACAATTTTACCCAAACGGGAATTTCTTTCAGAAAATCCTTCTACAAATCAAACAACGGGTGCCCTTTTTTCAATGCGAACATATTATTTCCAATGCCCCACATTCTCCTTAGAATGGCTTGAGAGTCCTTCTCTAAGGAAAATTTAAACCTTAACTAGACGCAATAAATCGTATGAACCTCAAGCTTGTATTCCATAATCAAACACCAATTCAATTGGATCTAAAGATGCAGCTCTCGGCCTTATAAGCCACAAATATTTCCAACCTAATTAAATTCCACCAATTTGGCAATGTAAAAAACTAGAACATATTTCCCCATCGTACGAGAGACACATGAACCATTTTGTGCTTCTTCAGAGGAAGTGACAATCTACAACCAACAATGAGAGTATTGTGAACCAACCTACTCCAAATAAAACCCCCTGACCAACCTCTGACACTGACCTTGAAAAGTTTGAAAGGAATGTCAGAACTAAGGAATGGTGAAAACTTGAGACCATATCTGTGTGATGAACCTCCTGCAATAAACAATGAGAATGCATGATATAACAGAAATAATGGAGCACAAAAGATATTTTATTGATCACGAGACACTTCGAGGGGGCAAGCTCCTTTGAGGAAGATCAATACAAAATAACTCTTGGATACCTTTATTGGCCTCAACACTTACTTATATACTAAGTCTAATCTAGACAACTATTACTCCCCATGATTGTGGAATAATACAACATACTAACTGGATGACTTAACAACTATTAATCCCCATGAATGTGGGATAATACAACATACTAACGGGACGACTTACAAAGCATATGCGTCCAACAAAATATACTAACAAAATAAAAATGATGGTTGGCACGGGGTCTTAACATCCCCTCCCTCTTAGAAAAGCTTTGTCCTCAAAGATTTAGATGTGGAAACTATTGCTGAATCTGAAGGAGTCGTTCCCATGTACCATCCTCTGGTTGCATGTCATGACACTGGATTAAGACCTATGTGATGGACCAAGAGTGAAGCTGACAAGTGCACTTATTGAGGATGACCTACAACTCCAAAATGATGGATCCTTCATTATTTAGTTCTGGTAAAATAGTGTGTGCCTTGATGTTGGTGCCAATCACTTTCTTTAGACAAGAGCCATGAAATACTGGGTGAATGCGAGAAGAGGGAGGAAGTTCTAATTTATAAGCAACGGACCCAATATTCTAAAGAACCTTATATGGCCCATAGAACTTTAGCGTGAGCTTCTGATGCCATTTGATTTTCAAGGAGGATTACTTGTAAGGCCGTAGACGAAGAAAACCCATATCACCAACTTGAAAAGTGCGCTCGGACCGGTGTTGATCGACCTATTGTTTCATGAGGTTTCTTTCTATGTGAAGATTTTCCTACAGAATCTGAAGAATCTGATCTTAGTTTCGAAGAACCACGTCAAATTCCTGAACTGGTGAGCTGTTGGGAGTGTATGGAAGGAGTAATGGAGGTGCCTGACCATAAACTGCTTCATATGGAGTCATTTTAGATGCAGTGTGGTAGGAATTATTGTACCACCATTTAGTGAGAGGGAGCCACTTTTCCCACTGATGTTGGTGTTCATATGTGTGTTAAAATTGTTGTGCCATTTAGATCATCAAGCAATGAGTCCAATATTATTGATGCAGTAAAAGGATAATGAAGATACACACTGAACAAATCAAACCACACATGAAACGGATGAATATAGCTCAGATAATTACAGTATCATTGTCATTAATTAATTCGGTGTTACAATAGTGTTACATAAGGAAGAATTCGAATTCATTAGGGAGGAATTTGAATCTACCAACTAGATGTGACTGTACCTAACTGACTAGCTAACTCAGGATGTCTCAATCAATATTGGATTCCAAATGGTTAACTCCATTTGTCTAAACAACTCACACAATCAGTAATAAACAGTTAACTCAGTCTAACTGAAATGGTAGGTGAGAAAATGTGCCTAATCCACATGCAGTCGTGCATAAATAGTGCTAACTGAACTGATTGTGATATAACTGAATGTAACTGGAAAATAACTAAGCTTAATTAGTTCCAACTCCAACTAGTTGAAGGAGGTTGGTGTCGGGACTCCCAGTGGCTCCTAAAATGTAGGGATTGTCCTAGGAGGCGCCTCAATTGATGCATGCAAGTGCATTCAGTGGTAGTTATCCTCTATAAGTGTTACCCACACTCTAGTAACCAGTACATGTGGCCCCATTAGGACATGTGGACCCAATGGTACTAGTGGACTCAATTAATTAAATAAAACTCCTAAGTTAGGCTAAAATAATCTAATAAACAGTTTGGTCAAGGGAGGATTATAAATCCTAACACCCCCCATGAATCCTAACTTGGACAACTATGGGCCCTGGAAACAAGGCCATAAGTCACCCATATACAATCTAAAGATAAAATGTTGCTTAATACAACTAAGGAAACAGGGGAAAACCTCATGGGAAAAGCCCCCCCCAAGATAAGCAAAAATCAGGAAATACAAGTTAAAAAATTGCAAAATATTTTGCTGCGATTTGCGGAAGTAATGCAATATTATGGTTCTTTTGTGCAGAAGCATCCTAAATCTATGCATGTGAACATCTGAATCCAAACAAATTCTTATGTCTGGAGGAATCTTCCTCTTTGGAAGAAGAATAATGTAATCAACCGAATAAAAAATATAAACAGTTGCACGGTGAAAACTGGACCCACGTAGAGCAGCTGAAATCAACTAATGAGAGAGAAAAAGTTCTTTAGAATTCGAACCATGTGAGGAACACCCAAGAACATGATATATGGCAGCCTTGAACATCAATCCATGTGAGGTAAAATCAGCCCCAAGTGTTAGGAGCAAGTGTTCAGGTGGATGCAGAATGTCTCCAACTGTACTAGTTCTGTGAGGAGATGAGCATGTGATCAAATAGATAGGTAGAAAATCCCTGGGACTGTGGAGAGTGAATGCTTGAGCTCCATAATCTGATATAGCTTCATAAATAACCAATAATTCACAAAATCTAATATCAGCAAACTCATAAGAGATAACTAACATCGAATCCTCAACAACAAAATTGAAGGAGACTTATGGTGCTTGATTTGTTACAACAAAATTGATGAAACCAGTTACAAGCAATATTGAAAGCTCTTGAATCTTAAAACATGAACCAAATATTATCAGATCAGAAAATAAATCAGATCCAAATAGGTTCATGTCAGATCCAAAACTATGCTCCACCGAGATGGTAGATGCACAATTTTCTCCTTCTTCAAAATTCTGATTTTTGGTGCATGCAATCCTGTAGGAATTTACTGGAAGCTATAGATTAATGAGAGTGAATGGATCAGTCCTATAATTTGATATTATTTCCAAAATATCCATGGTATTACTTATCTACACACCAGCAACATCATTATAGATAGAGAAATCAAATTCCTCTTCCTTTTCTGAAACAATCACCAGTAAACTATGCACAAAATTTAAAGAATCACCGGAGAATTTTTGCAAAGAATGGAAGGAGAGTTTTTCTTCAAAAACAGAGATTCAAATGTCTTATTTTGGATCATCCATATGAGGAGATGAGATATCATATATCTCATACACTTCTAGTACAACAGGAGAAGGAGTTGCTCCAAGGAGGCTTTCTTCAATTCGAATTGACTGTGTGGAAAATTCAAAATTTTCTTCATCTTCAACTATTTGCTTTTATGTAGGAGAGGGAATGAACTCATCCTGCTGGATTTTATGTGATCCTCTCTCAATAGTCTGGGAATTTTAGATTCATCTCTCATATGACTGCTAGGTCCTCCTGATAGAGGGAAAGTGATGAAGGATTCCCTGGAAGCAACCATGTGGTTGGATGCTCCATAATATATCAAATAAGCCTTTGATGGAGTGAGGCTTGCATGCAAGCATGTCTCATATTATTTAGTCTAGTATTCATCAGCATACATCTATGCGCCTTGTGGAAGGGAAATATTTTTTTGCACACGGAGAGCTTTCAACTAGTCAAGGGTCTTCTTCATGCATGAGTCTTATGGATGAAAACCCCTCATACAATAGGGACACTTTTTTCTTTTCAAACTTCTTCTTTTCCTTAGAGTTGGAGGCTCCTCTAGAAGTATTATGATTCTCTTTAGGCTTAGAATCAGCTACTTTAGGCTCCTTCTGCTTTGATTTTCCTTTAGCTTGCGCTTTGGTAGAGTCTGTCACTATGAGAGCTTGATCTTTGGAGGTCTTGATGACTCCCATCCGAATCAACTTCTCTTGCTCCTTGATTAAGGACTCGAAAAAGGAATCAAGTGAAGGAATTTTCCAATCCTGAAAGGAATCCCTTTTAGAATGGAAGATTGAGGAAAATACAGAATACTCTGGGCCAAGTTTGCTTAGAATGGAAAGCACATTTTGCTCATCCTTTCTTTCTATTCTGCACTATCTGCATTGGAGTGAAATAGACTTGAATTTAGTAAAGAATTGCTCTATTGTTTCGAAATTGTTGGGATGTAAGGCTACTAGCTCATTCTCCATGAGGTGTCCCCAAAGCTCATATTGTTTTCCAAACAAGTCTTCAAGCTTCTCCCAGGCTTCTCTGGGAGTCCTTTGAACCTTCAAGGTGGAAGAGGAGATCTCTAGATATATGAGTGCATAGATAACCGAAAGCTTCATTTAAGCGGTTCAGAAACTTGTTCTTCTCAACTGGATGATGGGGCTCAACCTCTCTTCCAAGTCTTATCCTATAGTATCCAAGCTTGCGCAAGGCTAGCTGCATATCTTCCCTCCAATCAAGATAATTGAAGGTGTTAGCATCCAAGGAGTAGAAGGTAGAGAATCCATTATTCTCCTGCGGGAAAAACACAAGTATTCACACAAGCTACATAGCACCTGTATAATTTCACTGCAAAACACTAAAACATTTGAACAATGTTAGAATCATGTCTTCCCTCTCGACATGAACACTTTCTCAGGATCCTTCATGCCCACACCACCACTCTGAATAAATTTAGAGGAAGCAAGGTACCCTTTGTGGGACTTATGTGGAAACCCAATTACTTCTGGTGTTCAATGGAGAGTAGACAGACATGAAGCTTTCTTGAAATGGCCCTGATACCATGTTAAAATTGTTGTGCCATTTAGATCATCAAGTAATGAGTCCAATATTATTGATGCAGTAAAAGGAGAATGAAGATAGACACTGAAAAAATCAAACCACACATGAAACTGATGAGTATAGCTCAGATAATTATAGTTTCATTGTCATTAACTAATCCGGTGTTACAATAGTGTTACATAAGGAAGAATTCGAATTCATTAGGGAGGAATAATACCAACTGGATGTGACTATACCTAACTGACTAGCTAACTCAATATGTCTTAATCAATATTAGAGTCCAAATGGTTAACTCCAAATGTCTAAACAACTCACACAATCAATAATAAACAATTAACTCGATCTAACTGAAGTGGTAGGTGAGCAAAGGCACCTAATCCACATGTAGACATGCATAACTAGCGCTAATTGAACTGATTGTGATCTAGCTGAATGTAATTCAAAAATAACTAAGCTTAACTAGTTCTAACTCCAACTGACTAAAGGAGGTTAGGTTCGGGACTCCCAATGGATCCTAAAATGTAGGGAATGGCCTAGGAGGTGCCTAAATTGATGCATGCAAGTGTAGTCAGTGGAAGTTAGCCTCTATCAGTGTTCCCCACACTCTAGTAACTGGTACATGTGGCCCCAATAGGCCATGTGGACCCAATGGCACTAGTGGACTCAATTAATTAAATAAAACTCCTAAGTTAGGCTAAAATAATCTAATCAATGGTTTGGTCAAGGGAGGATTATAAATCCTAACAAGGTGAAGCAACAAATATAAGTTTCCAAACATTTGTTGATGACTCCAGTATGACCATCTATTTGTGGGTGATATCCTGAACTCATATTCAGTTTGGTGACAGTGAGGCAAAATATTTTGGTCCAAAATTGACTTATGAAAGTTGCGTCGTGATCTGAGACAATGGAAGAAGGGATTCCATGAAGATGGAATATCTGGTCCATGAAAATTTGAGTGACTAAGGAGGCGGTATATGGATGGATGAGAGCACAAAAATGACTATATTTGGATATTTGATCAACCACAACCAAGATTACAATCTTCCCTCCATATTTAGGAATCCTTTCAATGAAATCCATCAAAATATATGTCCAAATCCTTGTAGGGATAGGAAAAGGTTTGAGCAATCCAGGAAGGAGTGTAGTTTCACCCTTGTGGCACTGACAGGTAGCACATTTGACAACCATCTATTTAATTTAGCATTTCATTCCCTTCCAAAAGAAGTTATGTCGTTCCCTCTCATATGTTTTGAGGAACTTAGAGTGCCCTTCTAATGGACAAGCATGGAGTTCATAGAAGACCGCATGTTTAAGATCTGTGATCTAGGGAAGCACCATACGACCCTTGTATCTTAGAGAAGAACCATCCCAAGAGTAATGTGGTACAACAGAAGGGTTACTAGCCAACTGTTGGATGATTTCAAATAATGAGGAGTCATTGGCATGGCCTTACTGAACAGAGTGTAACCAATTTGGAATAGGCATAGAAATAGCTGAAAGAGAAACATGGGCATCAAATGTGCAGGAAAGAGCATCCACCACAAGATTGTCCTTACCCTTATTGTAAGTGATATCATAGTCATAACCCATGATTTTGCAAACCCATTTATATTGTGTTGGGAATGAGACCCGTTGTTCTAGGAAATATTTTAGACTCTGGTGATCAGTCTTGATGCATAAATGATTCCCTAAGAGGTATGGCCGCCACTTATGTACTGCATGCGAAATAGCCATCATTTCCTTCTCATATGTAGAGGTGGATAAATTCTTACCAAAAATGGATTTTCTAGTGAATGCAATGGGATGTTCATCTTAAAGGAGGACAACACCAATTCCATTGTCGCAAGCATCACTCTCAATAGTGAAGGTCTTGGAAAAATTGGGCATAGCTAGAATAGGTGTGGTACACATACCTTGTTTCAATTTGTCAAATGCACACTCAGCAGCATGTGTACATGTAGAAGAATCTTTTTTCAGTAGAGTTATTAAGGGAGCTGCAATATTCCCATAATCTTTGACAAACTTGCGAGAAGGCTCATCAAGGTCTGAGGACACGGCTAATTTTTCATGGCATCTATTTTGGTAGGATATACATGAACCCCTTGTGCTGAAACAATATCCCTAAGATAATATACTTCCTTCTGCCCAAAAAGACATTTAGACTTATTGGCATGGAGATGATGATCACAGAAAAGTTGCAGTTCAAGATCCAAATGTTGGAGATGCTCACCCATGTTTTACTATAGATGTGGATATCATCAAAGAAGACTGAAATGAAGTGGCGTAAGTAGGGACATAATATTTTATTCATTAATGCCTGGAATGTGGAAGGAGAATCCATGAGGCCAAATGACATGACCAAAAATTCATAGTGTCCATCATGTGTGCGGAAACTTGTTTTAGGGATGTCATCCTCATGAACCCGAATTTGGTGATACCCCGAACGAAGATCCAACTTGGAGAAAAAATGAGCACCGTGAAGCTTATCTAAAATCTCATCAACAACAGGAATTGGAAACTTATCCTTGATTGTGATGTGATTAAGTGCTCGAAATTCAATGCAGAGGCGCCATGATCCATGTTTTTTTAAGACAAGAAGAACGGGTGAAGAGAAGGAACTGGTACTAGGGAGAATAATACCTTTCTTTGGGAAGTCTCAAACAAGCATCTCAATCTCTATATTGTGGTGAAATCATTGTATTTTGTGAAACTTCAGAAGTTATTCTTATTGTCCTCCTTCAGGAGTTGAACTTGTTGTAATCATTCATACAAACCCTAGAAAGAACAATGTAATCCTTGGGGTGAAAATCCAGCAATAAAAGAATAAAATATAAATTATATTTCTCCCCCAAAGTGAATTCGACCCCAGTTAAATTATGGGTGGGAAAACAGTATAAATAGGAGGTGCACCTCCTCATTATTTCACACAACAACACAAGTGAAGTGTGTAGTTTTCTGGGAGAGAGTGCAGCTACACAGCAGCTTAGAGAAGTTCACATACACTGTAGAAGAAGATTGTTTTCAGGGTTTCAATCTTTGGAAATCATTTCCGTATTTTTCTTTTCTTTCTTCATTGTACTCTGATCTCAGAATTATTACCTCTAGACGAAGGTTGTTGGTTTTTCTCCCATTTGGGTTTCCCAGGTGAAAAATACTTGTGTTATTGTTCTGTTCTTTGTCTATCTTCTAGTGATCCTATTAATAAATTCAATTAAGATAGACTATTATAATCTTAAGAAAATCTAACATGGTATCAGAGAAGTACTAGAAAAATCCATTGTCGGAACTCTATCGGCAACTTGTCGAAACTAGGGTTTCATCTTTCAAGGTCTTCACTCAACCTTTTGGCATAAAAAGAGCCTTGGGAATTTCGCTCTAAGGAGGGCGCATCTTTTGGTGAAGGAAGAATTCAATTATGAGAATTTTCAATTTTGACCTAATTCTGTAGCTGCATCAGAAATTAGGGATTCTAGTTTTGACCTACTTTCTCCACAGTTTTGGCTCGACTCTACCTCTAATCAACTCACCTCTCTAGGGCACATTTATCTGTGGAGTTGGGTTTTCAAAAATCCAACTTTCATTTTTTGACCTAGCCTCTGCTAGGGTCTCAGATCCATATCTGCAGTCAAGATGATCAACATAAAGGTTGAAGATCGTTTAGAAGGGGATTCCAACTTCATCCCCTGTAATTCATGGGTTCTTATTCTACTAGAAGAAAATGACCTATTATAGTTTGTAAAGGAAAAGTTCCTAGAACCAAAAGTCGAAGAAGACAAACCTCGCTGGAGAAAGGATGATGCCAAAGCAAGGAGGATTTTAGTGGACTCAGTTAGAGATCACTTGGTTCCTCATATCTCAGAAAAGACGACAGCCGGGAGGATGTACAAAACTATAAAGAAGTTATTTTAACATAATAGAATCAATGTGACCCTCACATTGAGGAATCAACTGTCGAATATGAAGATGACAAATTTTGAGAATATTACCTCATATTTCATGAGGATCACCGAGCTCCAGGACAAGCTAAAGTATAGTGGAGACAATCTTGAAGAAATGGATCTCATTATGACCACCTTAAATGGTATCCCACCATATTGGGAGTATTTTATCTAAACTATAAGTGGTCGAACCAAGTTATCCAAATTTGATAAACTATGATAATAATGCACTCAGGAAGAAACAAGAATCACATCACGCCAAAGACTTCATGGTGCTCAACCTGAGGAGAATCAAGCTTTCATATCTCATGCCAAGAAAGTAAATGGAAGGGGAAGGAAGTCCTTCAATCACAAGCATCAAGATAAGAGATCAATTCCTCCTCCAGATCAAAATAAACAAGAGAAGAAGGACTTATCTCAGATATAGTGCTACAGGTGCAAGAAACACGGTCATTATGCCAGTAGCTGTCGAAGTTCAATCAAAAGGAAGCATGAAGCTTCAACTGCTGATGTAGAAGAAGACCATCCTCACAAGGAGCAAAGGAAGGATGATCGTTTGGAGTTCTTATTCCAAGAAATGACATGAAGATCCAAACTATGATGATTTTCAATCAAGCATATGAAGATCAATGGACTCTGAAAGTGGGAGCCCACCCACAAAACTACAAAAGATAAGTATTTTATTTTACATGCTCTAGTAGATTAGATCTGGTTGTTTGTTTTAACATGTTTTACAGATATCTACATTTCTAAATTCAAGTAGTTAAATATCCTTTCATGCTGCACAACCCATCTAGGATGACGACTCCTTTATAACATACAGGAGTACACACTCTTAATGGTATGTTATAATGGAGACCATAAGCATACGGATAATGGTACTATGTGTGTTGTGTCGAAGAATTGACTAAAAGGTTTCCTACATTAATTTGTTAATACATTGATTATGAAATATCGCTAACCATCTAACGAGATTTGACTTGTAGGGAATGCCATGATCTACAAGGACAAGTGAACCCATTGATATACGGATAGAATGAAAGAACAAATCCTCTAGAAGCATGTATTATGACTCTCAGATCTAGAATAATATCATGTCGAGATTCGGTGATCAGAAGCAGAATGATTCTTCGAATGTCGGTATGTCTACTGCTTCAACAAGATTTACTCAACCGACTTCTGAGAGACAAAGGGAGTTATCCCTTAAAGAAAATGATTCTATTCTATTACATATGATAGAACAAAACTGTTGTCGTGACTCGAACAAGATAATTGAAGGATCCTTGATGAACTTGGTCATCACCAAGATGGATAATTAATTTCTAGCTTACATTTACATGCCCAAGTTAAAACCTAAGGCAAGAAGGAAACATTCATGGGATATCGCAAGTCTTCAAAGGATTACAAAATATACATCCGAGGATCGATTCAAATCGAAGTCATGCAGGATGCAACCTTTGAAGAAGAAATGGCTATCCGAAAATGAAGAGGATCAGATATGGAGATTGATGATGATGAAGAGATGAGATCATATCCCTTCCAAACATTAAGAGGGAGTATGAGGAAATGAATAAATTGATCAGTCCCATTGATCCATTTGAGCCAGATGATGCTCCCACAGATATGGCAGTATGCCCAAAAAGACCTAGATGGCCATGATAGATTTTGTAGAATGTAGAGAAGCATGAAACTCTACATGGAGTAGATGGGAGTATTAAAAAATACAAGGCCATATTTGTTGCCAGAGGGTTCCCTCAGAAACAAGGAGACGATTATGATGAGACTTTTTCTCCTATGCCTCGATACACTTCCATCAGATCGATCATTGTTATTGCTTCAGCTATGGGATGGAAGTTGCATCAGATGGATGTCAATACTTCCATTCTCAATGGTATTATTGAGAAAGAAGTATATATTGAACAATTAGAAGGGTTTGTTATCCATGGAAAGGAGTATCACATATGCAAGCTGAAAAAGGTGTTGTATGGACTCAAGAAGGCACCTCATGCTTGGTATGGACGGATAGACGGATTCCTGGTGAGTCTGGGATTCACCAAGAGTGATGCAAACCCCAACCTTTACTACAAGGTTGTGAATGATGAGCCATTGATTTTGGTACTATAAGTTGATGACTTGTTTCTTGCCGAAAATGAGAAAATTATAATATGGTGTAAGAAGAAACTCGCCTTTGAGATCGAAATGAAGGATCTTGGATTGATGCACTACTTCTTAGGATTAGAAGTATGGAAGAGGCAAAAAGAGATTTTCCTAGGACAAGGAAAATACAACATAGATATACTAGAGATATTCAAAATGTTGGACTGCAAGTACATAGCTACTCCGATGGATGCAAACTTGAAGAATGTGAGGGATACTACTTCAGATTCAAATTTTATTGATCCCACCATTTATCACTAGTTGATTGGGTCCTTGATGTATCTGAAAAACACCAGACCAGATATTTGTTTTGTTGTGAATGCTCTCAATGAGTTCATGTGTGAGCCGAGGTAGATTCACTAGATTGTTGCAAAACATGTGCTTGGATACTTATGTGGCATTGTGGGATATGGTATACAATATGATTCAGAATGTGACTTGAAATTGCAAGGGTTTACAAACTCGGATTGGGTCGGATGCTCTATTGATAGGAAAAGTACTTTAGGATGTTGTTTCAGTCTAGGGTTTGTAGTTATTCCCTGGTGCATTAGGAAGCATAAATCATTAGATCTCAGTACTTAGAGGCTGAGTATATGGCTGCTAGTTCAGCATCTCAAGAAGCAATTTGGCTTCGTAAACTTCTTGTAGGATTGTTTGGCCAGATTCCAGAGCCAACCATGATTCATTGTGATAACCAGAGTTGTGTGCAGATGTCAGTGAATCCTGTATTTCATGACAAGTCGAAGCACATAGAGATTCGATATCACTTCATACGTGATATGGTGCAAAAAGGTGTGGTCAAGCTATAGTATATTTCGACAGATGACCAGACTGCAGATGTTCTCACTAAGCCTCTTCCCAATGTGAAATTTGAATACTTTCACAGAAGACCTGGAGTAAAAGAGATCATATCCCTCCTTGAGAGGGAGAGAAAACTGAGAGACACTCACTATACCCTTGCCTAGGTACCTTTGCTCATCCAGGTTCTCAACCAAGTATGGGAGAAATCCCATCGACAGATGAGACAGATAGGTAGTAGATGGTCGGGTCCACACAGGTTCCTCTACTCGTCCAGGTGCTCAGCCAGGTATGGGAGAAATCCCATCGGGAAATGAATCGGACAGGTAGTAGATGGCTGTGTGATTGCACAGGTACCTCTACTCATCCAGGTTCTCATCCAAGTATGGGAGTAGCCCATCAGCAAATGAGACGAACATGTAGTAGATGGTCGTGCACGTGTGCTCATCCAGGATCTCTAGCTAAGAATGGAAGTATTCCATCGATAGTAGAGACGGATAGGTAGAAGAAGATTCTCTCTCAGACATCTGGACAGAACAAATTCATAAAGACAACCTTCGGTATGTTTAGAGACGATAGAGACAGTATAGAAGTACAGATGAAACCCAGATGATCATGATGATGATGAAGACCGAAGAATACCTTCCTCGTTGAGAGGGATTGTTGGAGTTTGTGCAACTTCAGAAACTATTCTTATTGTCCTCCTTCGGGAGTTGAACTTGTTGTAATCATTCATACAAACCCTACAAAGAACAATGTAAGCCTTGGGGTGAAAATCCAGCAATTGTAATACCCCAGTTTTGACCCCATGGTATTTAATTGTACATGATGTAAATATTGCATTGAGATCATGGCATGGAGCTCAAGGCTAAGGCCCTAGCATTAATGAATGTTTTGTGGATAGGTGATCAAGGATGATACCTATGGTGATAGTGTTGAGTCAAGCACAGTATATATTTTGATTTATCATGTAATGTACAAATTAATAAAATACCACAGCTAGTTATGGAACTGCAACGTGAAAGAGATGGGGGCATGATTCCACAAGGGATAGGGTGGGAGAGTTGGTCAAGCCTCTGAGCCTATAGGGTGAAGCCATATGTCTTTGATAAAACCATTGAACCTCAATTACCCTTTTTGTCACTACACTCAATCATTACTTCCTTCTAGAAATCGGATGAGGCGGTTAATGCTTGGGGCAGTGCAAGGCATGTCTTGACTGAGAAAGTCTGCACAGAAGTGCAGTATGGGAATCCACACTTTTCCTTCTGCAGGAAGAAAAAACGTGATGCGTGCCCAGCCCGTTAGAGGAGGTCATGTTTTGCTCTAGGGTTGTGATTCATTCAAGGGATTCATTCCCATAACTCATCCTATTCTTCTCAATAGCATTTTGTTTTTCTCTGGGTGTTTCATGATTCACGAGGTTCACTCATGCATTTGGGTACATTCGCATTGTGCGTTCACCCTGCTACAAAACTGTGTTTTGTGTTGTGATTGTCCATTTGTGGTTATCATTTACCTGTTTTCGGTCATCCTCCCTGGCGAAGAAGCTAGGTATTCTGCTGAGTGATTGAGCAATGGAGATCACTCGATTATATGAAAGAGTTATCCTCTGAGTTTTCCCCAATGTTGTCGAGCAACGTTTCATTGTTATGAATGGGTTGTTTCACTCCCCTAAGTCACGAAAGGAATTCCTGGAGTGGTATTCTCCATGTAACAGTGTGTTGGCTATTTTACAGAGTTAAATCCTGTGTTGTTGTGTTTTCCCTGTGGTTCTGCTGTGATTTGCACCCTGGTGTTGGGTCTAAATTGTGTGCAAGCTTGAGGAGTGGAAGAGAAGAGGAATGGGTTGTTAACCCAACTGTGAGAGATGGTTTGGCCTTGGGTTCTGTGAACCCATATGTTGGTTAGGCTAGTTCTTAATGCAAGTGTTGGCTTGATAAGCCTGCAGCCTATTGACCCAACTAGGTGTTGGCTTGGCTGGGAAGTCTAGTAAGTCCAACTAGGTGTTGGCTTAACTATGTGATAGAATTATATGTCTGTGTTTTCTTTGAGGATTGTTGTGTAGTGCATCCATGTTTGGTCTGAAGGCCTAGTAGTGGAGTAGGGCCAGAATTGGCTGATAAGCCTAGTAAAAAGAGGAACCACACAAAAGGATCAAAGGGGCGAGTAAATACAACCTGCACACCCGCGTGAGCACTAGAGGGAAGGTGTGGTACGAAGGACTATATAAGCGGATAAAGGAATACTTCCTTATGTAGGGTGGTGTTGAGCCGCAAAAATACCACATTGTATTCATCTTTCATATACCATTTGTCACCTTATTCCTATTTTATCCTTCCACAAAACCATTGATATCCACCACTTTCATGAATAAATATGGGTTTATATTACCATTTTCCAAATAATTTATTTTTTAGTATTTTGAGTGAATTTGTAGTTAATTATTAAGAAAGATAACATATTTTCATTATACCTTAAAGTTGGATGATTACAAGTGTAGTTGGAGACTTTAACAAGCTCAAAAGTCACCACCTAGCCTCAAATTCGAATTGCATCTTCAAGATGTGGGCTAATTTCAAGGAGAAGATCATGGAAATATAGAGAGAATATCTCATTCAATATTTGTTAGAGAATTTTGAGGGATGAGTTGAGAGAAAAGTGGGTTTGTTGAGGATTTGAAGGGATAAGATGAGAGAATAGTGGATATGTAATTATGATTAGTTATCTTGAATTCATGTATAAATAGGAGGGCTCTCTCCTCATTTTGTTAGAGGCCTCTCTAGTGGTTTGGAAGTAGGGAATAGTTTAGATCTTTTGAGATAGTCATGGATTTGATCATGTTGTAATAGATTTCATATTTTAGAATAGATATTTTGATCTCTTCATATTTTGATGTCTTGGTTATGAATTAGTTGTTAGCTCACAAGTTAATGTTGATTGCTTTATATCAGTTTATTTTATGCAATCTTATGCTTTCTTAGATTATATTTATTTCATGCAATTTCCTACTTTTCTAGATTAGGTTTCTTTTCATGTCATTTTCTGCTTTTGCAAGCCTAATTCAATTTCAGTCACATGTATTTTTAATTTCAGTCACCTAGAATGTTAAATTAAGTTAGCCATACTTTGCCCCTGCATATATTTTGTATGTACCTCACAATTTTACGCTCTCTCCAGGTTGAAAATTAAATCGTTGGATATATGTTATAATTTGTTTAATGTTTTTCCCCAACATTTTGGCGTCGTTGTCGAGGAGGTGCTAAAAGGGATCAGATTTTAGATAGGTAGATAGTTCATTTTTATTACATAGAAAGGGGGAGGGGAAACGGTAATATGCAAGGACGACTTCACTACGGAATTTCCAAAATTCCCATGGTGTAACAGTCAGACGCATCCACTTTAGTGGGTCACCCCAAAGCCTTGTTGTTTCTGCAAGCATGTTTATTTTTTTTCAAAGTGTTTTCTTTTTCTGTGAGAGTGTTCTTTCATTTTTTGCAAATGCAAGTTTGTTTTTATGCAAATTTTCCCTTTTCATTTTCAGTTTGGATTGCTTTCATTTTTGGGCTAGCCTTTATTTCATACTAACTTGTTTTTAATTTTGTATATGATCATTTTTGTTTTGTACAAATTTTTGTGCACTTTTAATTTATGTTTTTGCACTCGTTTTGTACTAACTCATTTCGTATTGTCTTTTGCATTTGTCGTGTACTTGTTTTTCACTTTTTTAAGCATTTGATTTTATGAGCGTAAGTTTGGAATTACTCACTGAGATCCTTGCAAAATCTGAGATCTCCTCTTCTCAAGAAGAGGAGATCTTGACCGCAATTAAAAATGCAACCACTCCTCCAGAAGTGAAGGAAGAATCAACATCTGAAGAGTTATATACATCTGATAAGGAACAAGCATGCGAGAAGGAAATTGAGGAGGATGAAGAAGGGATCTCGGGTGATCATCATGCAAATGAGAGCCGCATCAAACAATGGTTCCAAGTAAGTGTTAGGTTAGATCAGTTTTGTTTTTGTTTTACTTTTCTAATTTACCTTTACAATACCTAATTTCGCATACTTTTGAGTATATTAGATTTCATTTTGTAAAATCGTATGTAAACATCATTTTACTGCTTTTACATGTATGGTTCCACTGGAAATTTCACTACACGTAAATGATTGTAAAATCTAATTAAAGTAAAGTAGGTAGGCTTTAGTTTTTGTTTTTGAAATTAGCATATAGGATGATTTGCTTTAATTTGTTGTAATGTTTCTATTTGTTAATAATTCCATTTCTAATAGTTTTAATTACTAGTGTTTTTTTATTTTTTTGTTAGGAATTAAAAAATAATTTAATATTTTAAATCTAAACAAATTTATGAAAAAATTTATCTCTTTCCATTTTCATTTTTCATTTAATAAATTTTCTAGTCATGTTAGGAATAAAAAAAATCTAGTTTGCATTTAGAAATACTTTAAAATATATTTAAAAACGAAAAAGAATATCTATTGAAAGATTAAATATAATATTTCTTTGTTTTTTTAATTAATTTTATAATATTAGTTTTCTAGTTTTAATACATTAATTTAACAAAACCTAATGATATTAAACATATATACATAAAGGTTTGAATAAACCAATATTTCTCTGTTAGTTTTTTTGTTTTTTAAAAAACCTGCAACTATAAACATTGAAACGTTAATATATATATATATATATATATATTAAAACAATACCATTTCTGAAACATTAATATTAATATTAAAAAGAAAAAATACGTTAAAAATTTATAATATAAATAAAATAGAGCCTTTCAGCCCTCCATACGCAACTTGCAAATGCTTCAACCTTTCAGCCTTTCATGCGCAACCTGCAAATGCTTCACCCTTTCAGCCTAGAAACTAAACCTGCAAACATAAAATTTTAAAAAATATAAAAATGATTAAAACGATCGACTAACTGTTAGAGATGCTTAATTGGGTAGGGATCTATGGATTTTGGATTACGTAACACCTTAAATTTGTACTGCATATTGGTAAAATTATACTTCTGTAATCAACAAGAACAAAAAAAATTACTTTCTAGTCATACCGTTAGCTTAGGATGGGGATAGGGATCACAGTATGTTTATTTAAAGAAACAGAATGTGCCTGCAATTATTATTTGTTTAAGGGTTCTATGCATTCTCCATTTCACAACGATCGATGGTGCATTGGAAAGATATACACATGAAATGCTCGAAAACTATCATGCCAACCATATATCAACCATTGCGAGTTAACAACGTTACAGTGTTATGGATGAGACTAGACACAGAAGAATGGATGAGATCATATCAGTTTGATGCATGACGCGACGCCCACCAGACTTATCCTTTACTGCGGTTTTGGTCACTATCAATCCTGGATATAAATGCCACAATAAATAAAAGTTGTAACTCCCCCAAACGCATGTGCAGTAATCATGCTTCCACTTCATTTTAACAGATCATTGAATGTGAGTTGGTTATTCCTTAAAACTTGCATTCAAGTGCAAGATTTATCTCACGCTGAGCAACTAGGCGACATATGTGATTTCCAGGATCGATACCCCTTATCTTACGACTGCAATCTCGTGGAGTCTGGAAATATATCTTATCGGCATTTAACCGATTGGTCAGATCCCTTGCTTAACAACTTACCAAACAAGATGGAATCAAACTTTGAATATCCTGATGGAATCTCGGTCGTCTATGGTTGTTGAATCCATGGCGCTCGAGTCCCACCGTCCAAAAAATATCTAACAAATGGATTTGATCTCAATAAACGGAACACCCTGCAATTAAATCTTCAAGAATAGTCTGTGATCACCGATTGACAAATGGAGAAACATGATTTCGTCATTCATTTTATCTTGTTAGTCTATACTTGTTGTGTGGGCTTAATTTACATGCTCTTGGGTGAAACATTTGTGACATGCAGATTGCAGCTTTCATCGGAGCTTTTCAATGATTTTGACTATTCAGATTATTACTGATAGAATCTAGTCATCTAATTTTGGTTATTATCATTCAAAATCAATAATACACGCAACGATTCACACAACACAATCTTTTAATATCAATAAGTATATGAGCAATTTGTTGCCCTCGGTGCCTTTGCCTGTGCCTACGCCTATGGTGCTAATCCAATTCAAACCCAAACTAAAAGACTTGGTGTAGTGACATGGAGACACACCACTAATCATTTGACGAGTGAGATGGGGAAGCACCTCATCTTCACTATGGTTCAGTTATTCTGCCTGTACTCGATCTGCTCCGCGTGGTGGATCTTATAGATGCAACAATCTTGCCATGTTTACTATTGTAACAATCGTCTCTCATGTGCGCATATATGCTCTCTTGTGGGTGAGTATTTTTCTTCTATCCTTGGTTTTGTGCTCATATACTGGTTGTTAACTGACTGACCGGGGGAACAGATGGTATTTATGTTTCGGTAGTAGCAAACCTTAAAGTAGTGTAGCACCTATGAATAGCATGGTAAAGAATGTTGACTTACCTTCTACTGGTTGCATCTATAATTGGTTGCTTGGAAATTAATTGACCAAAACTCCTAAGTTACTTAGTTGTCGATCTCAGGTGGTTATACACTCCATGCACCATATCTATATGCACTCAATGTTGGTATGATACTCGGTCCCAAGAGTCTCCAGGTGTTTCGGTACTCCATGTTGCTCCATGTAGGTACTTGCCATGAGATAATCCAACCAAGAGTTGATCTAGGTATTTATGTTGATAACAGGTATCAAGAACCCGATCCAAGAGGCAATCCAACAAGTGTTGGTATTACATGGCAAGTTTCATAGATAGATGAATCTTTAGTACCCGCGATGAAATGCCCCCCCAATTCAAGGTTTCTGTAAATGAAAACATAAAATGCGAATTAGGTTAAACCTACTTGCTCCAAGTCGATATTGTGTCTGCTCCCATGATATGCTAAGCTCCGTAAAATGATGGAATAGCCTGCCCATTAGAAAAATAGACTCCATATATATAATTTTCATGAGTTTTTGAGCTTGTTAACTTCGAAAATGAATGTTCATATTGAATCACAGACGCCTATCCCCGGGACTACCAAATGTTATGAATTTATTTTTTATTTTTTTATTCTCGCTCCAATAATGGTTGCAGAAGCTCGTAGATGGAGGGTTACTGTACCGTTGGACCTAGGTCAACCAAAAATATATATATATGTTGCTAAAGAATATTTTCCATACTCTGATTTTGAGAAGTTGGGGTTTCATTCGAGTCTTCTACTCAATGGTACCTATTTCTAGGCAGGGCTCCACACAGGTAATCAATGCTTCTTATATAGTTTGAATTATCTATGAGCTGATGGGTTGAATATTAGCGATAGTGGAAGGAAACACTGCATCTTGTTTTGTGTTTGTTATCCTTGTGTTCACGGTGAGAACTATTATAGTCCTACCCATTAATATTTTAACTCTTGAATTATGGGTGCATTACTTTTGGGGGTTTACACCCAATTTATTTAGGCTTTTAATGATTCAATGCATGCTATTTAGATGGTTGTCCGCGTCGCTAAATCCTGGTGTTTAACGCCTTAATTGCATAGTTGTATTTTGAACTAACGTGATTTGTAATTTGTATATAAATACATAGACTTCATTCTCCATGTTTGTTATTCATATGTAATCTATAACCATAATTATAAGTATGACCTAGCGGGTTTCAAAACACATTTTCTCTGCATATCTACTTTGGCATTGGTTATTTGTTTAGATGTTAGGCAGAGTGATAAATAGTTAACCTTCTACTAGAGGGATTGTTTGGTTAATACACAAAATACTTTTTCCTTGCGTGGGTGAATAATTTTAATTTTCCAGACCCAGCTTACATTTGGATATGACCCTAGCATAAGCATTATATTATTTGTAAGCATTATATTATTTCTAATGATCATCTGTTTGATTGTCATTATATATTTATACTAAAGTGTTAACCTTCGTTTGAGGATTGAACTCTATGCCTATAGTTCTGTTTGCTTCCAAACATTGTAAGTGTTATTAAATCTACGAATTGTTTAACAATAATATAGAGTACTCTCATTTATTTTATTTTACTCAGAATGTTAAGCCAAAGCTTACCTCTACTTCACTTGAGTCCCTTATGCCCAATGGTATGCAATATTCCTATTTCACTTGTTCTTTGATGCAATAGGATTTTGTTTTTAAGTGAATTTTTTTAAGAGCCAAATAATATTCTATGGTTTTAAAATGAGTGGTATATGAATTTGACCAATTGTCTATTACCTAAGAAATCTATGGAGTATAAATTTATTAATCATTTCTTGTTAATTTCAATTTAAATAACAATAATATCAAAAATTATTCTTGCATTCCCTTTGAATCTATTAATTATAATTTTAGATAAATTTGCTTTTCCCTAACTGCGGCCTAAGAACCTTGTGTTTAAGGAACTTAACTCTTTTTCCCTCCATGGTTAGATTTTTACGGGCATTTTCTTAGTAGGGATCTATTATCCGTAAATATATTTATGAATTATATAACTAGAAATAAAATAAATAGACTTCAATCAAACATAATGTCTTACCTACATTTAACATTCCTCAAGAATCTTTTCAAGAGTAACAAGTTAAATATGCAATTTGCATTCCTATATGAAATTGAAAGAATAAATATAACTTATGCAAGACTCTTCAAAATCTATGATAACATTCTATGCTTTCAAAAGAAATAGATATCTTTTTATTGATGTCCTACATAAATTCCAAAAGAATTTACTTCCAACATAGTAAGTAGGATTTAAATAAGATGAAAGAATAAGAATGACTTATCATCCTTAGCAGGCCAACTGAGCTAGGAACTTTTGCTTTCATCTCAACCATATATTCCCAAGTAGTTGTGTAATTCCAACTCAGTTAATCACCCCCGAGCAAGACCAAGCACACTAACAAGGAATAATCATGGTAAATTGTTTTCTATCTCTTGATTAGTCTATTGCGGAGTACCCACAAGTTTTTTTACCAACTCTATGTAAAACCTTATGTAATTCCCTTTAATAATCCTTAGTCCCTCTAGGACTAGTTGTTGAATAATGAGTTTGCATTGGTGTCAATTCAATCTGAATAGTCACTTTGCATGCATAAATTGTGAGGCTGTGTGCATAAATGGTGAAGCTCTGTGTATCAATGGTGAAGATGTGTGCATAAACACATAAAAATTTGTTTTTATAAATAAATAAAATATATAAAAACAATAATAATAAAGGTGTTATAATAATAAAATATTATTATAACACAAAAATTAAAAATATATATAAATATAAATTAACATTAGGTAAATAAACAAAATTGATATAAGAAAAACATGTTATTAATAAAATTAATATGCGTCTTTGAAAACGAAGGCAGTTGCGACACTTCTTTTTAATTTTTATTTTTGCACAGTGGGACCTGGCACATCTTCAGATGTGGGGAGTATCCGCATGGTCATTGAAACTGCTAAACTTATCTGAGAAATCGCTTATTTCGCACACTCCTCTCTAATCCAGATCATTAAGATAGTCTGCTTTTAGAGGGGTCGACCACTGAAAGGATCGACCCTCTCTCCCTATTACGCAGTCATTACATAAAGACGCATATTCATATCTATATACATAAACTTATAAGATTAAAATAAGCACATAAAATTTGTTTTTGTAAATAAAACAAATTTAAAAAAAATATATAAACAAAAACAACTTCAGAAATAATAATAAAATGATTATGATAACATTACAAAAATAAAAATTAAATTAAATTAAAAACTACAAATGAGCTTGATCAAATTTTATGTTTATTGTGCTAACTTGTTTTTGCAAGTCACTCAGAAACAGGTTTTGACAAGAAGGGTTGCTACTTTCAGGTATAAGAGCATTTTTATTTTATTCACTTTAACATTTTTATTAAGCACATAATTCAAGTATTTTCAATGCTCTCACAAGTTGGTTGCAAGAAAATGCTAATCTTTTTCAGGTTTAAAGACGGACGAATGGCATGCAGAAATAATTTCCAGAATCGCTGAAAAAATGTTCCAGTTAAAGCTTGAAGAATTTGAGTTTCCATTATGTATGTCATGACATTTGCTGCCACAAAGAAGCCTTTTAGAGACCAATTATGCTATGTCATGATTAATTACCCTTTTTTCTTCCAAGCTTATCCATCATCCATGTTAGAGTCTACTTTTTCTACCTTATACATCATGATTTCCCGCATGTCTACCTTTCTGTGTCGCACACAATTTTCCTCATTTTCAGTTTATCTTTTTCCTTATGAATAAAAGCATTTAGCTTCCTTTCCATGACTGCATTGCTTTGTTATCCCTGCCATAAAAATTGTTTGACCATGAGATCTTTTATCTATAGTCCTACCACTCATTATGTATAACTCGTGTTGACTGATGTGGGATTCCTTAAGGCCCACCTTTCAACAAGTCTTGCCCCATCGACCTCAGCACCTTATCTAGGATAGAGACTAGAGTTCATTTTTAGTACCTTAAGGCTTCCATGCCTTAATGGCAAGTTCTCTCGCTGAAAATCATGGGAATATATCAATGTCCCTTGATCATTAGATCTTGCAAGTGGCTTGACATCAACTCATTTATTCACACTTTGCACGATCTACTTAGGTACCTTGGCACTCATTGACATCAATGGTGATATTTCCTCGCATTGGTTAACGACATTCATCAATGGTCGGTAATCCAATGACTTATTTCCATGCTCGACATCAATACATTTATTTGCATGGTAAGAATTGTACCATCGAGTTTTGTAGCAGGTGAAGACTATATACTTTACATGACTCCATCAGTAGTTTTATAGCAGCATACTTCAGCCATATGAGAGTACCACAGTTCTACTTCCATCTCTCGTCTTCTACTTCATCCAACCAAGCAACAGCCACATTCCTATTGAATAGTTCATCGAATTTTTGGGTAAGTGGAGGTATGTTGTTTTCTAATCTTTAACCATGTAATTCCTTAAATACTAGAAAATGAATGAATTTGAAAAATTCCCTCACTACGTTCCCTTTCTCATTGTCATAAACCTAATACATATTAAGTTTGGGGGGGGGGGGCGGCGGGGGGGAGACTATGCATTACCATTTTACCTATTTGTCATCTCATTTACCATTAACCAACATGTCTTTCCCAAACTATGTTATATATATTGGCATGATTCATAATATGAAGAAAAGGATTTCTAATATACATTGACGGTTCATCATTTCTAATGCATAAATCTTATGTATTGCAGCAAAAATACAAGTAAAACAAGCGAATGTTGTTAACATAAGCACGAAAATTTGTTACACTTATGGTTGTTAACATAAGAACCAACCATAAGGAAAATTACTGCCACTCATGCATTTCAAATCTTGGAATGATTTACTGTTACATACCATCATTATGTGAAGCCCAGCTACAAAGCCAAAAGTTTTAAAGAGAATCAATGCATAGTTTCATGAGAACATGCAACCAATCAAGTTGAGGGGAATGTTGAGCAGCAAAAATACCACATTTTATTCATCTTTCATATACCATTTGTCACCTTATTCCTATTTTATCCTTCCATAAAACCATTGATATCCACCACTTTCATGAATAAATATGGGTTTATATTACCATTTTCCAAATAATTTATTTTTGAGTATTTTGAGTGAATTTGTGGTTACTTATTAAGAAAAATAACATATTTTCATTATACCTTAAAGTTGGATGAGTTTGGTGATGATTAGAGGTGTATTTGAAGACTTTAACAAGCTCAAAAGTCACCACCTAGCCTCAAATTCGAATTTCATCTTCAAGATATGGGCTAATTTCAAGGAGAAGATCATGGAAATATGGAGAGAATATCTCATTCAATATTTGTAGGAGAATTTTGAGGGATGAGTTGAGAGAAAAGTGGGTTTGTTGAGGATTTGAAGGGATAAGATGAGAGAATAGTGGATCTGTAATTATGATTAGTTATCTTGAATTCATGTATCAATAGGAGGGCTCTCTCATCATTTTGCTAGAGGCCTCTCTAGTGGTTTGGAAGTAGGGAATAGTTTAGATCTTTTGAGATAGTCATGGATTTGATCATGCTGTAATAGATTTCATATTTTAGAATATATATTTTGATGTCTTGGTTATGAATTAGTTGTTAGCTCACAAGTTAATGTTGATTGCTTTATATCATTTTATTTAATGCAATCTTATGCTTTCTTAGATTAGATTTATTTCATGCAATTTCCTATTTTTCTAGATTGGATTTCGTTTCATGTCATTTCCTGCTTTTGCAATCTTAATTCAATTTTAGTCGCATGTATTTCTAATTTCAGTCACCTAGGATGTTAGATTAAGTTAGCCATACTCTGCCCCTGCATATATTTTTTTTTGTACCTCACAAGTTTACGCTCTTTCCAGGTTGACAATTAAATCGTTGGATATATGTTATAATTTGTTTAATGTTTTTCCCCAACAGGTGGGGTGGAGTCGTGAACACCAAGATTGATCTAGTGTAGGTATCCTTAGCTCTGAGGTTGAGCTCACTAGCCCCTGAAATTCTACCTTTCCATTACCTTAGCAGCCTGATAAGCCCGACTGTTGGTTGGTTTGGTTGTGTCCTGTTGTGTTTTGGCTTGTTGCCTTAGCAGCCTGTGAATACCAATTGTTTATTGGCCTGGCTGGATAGTCTTTGAAACCCAACTTTTAGTTGGTTGACTGTGTCTTGATGTGTGTTGGCTGTGTGTAAGCCTATTGTGGAAATCATGCCCAGCTTAGGGGTGGCAGTGTGTTGAGATATTAATGAACACATTGGCCTATGGTTGGGTGGAACATTGCAGCGACATAGCTAGTTGTGGAACAACTTAATCATCAAGATAAGTATCTATGTTACTCTGTTTTTGCAATGTATTTGCTTATGGATGACTATATTGGTTGTGTAGAATTCTTATGAATATGATGCATTTTCCTATGAATTGTTTTGTTCATGTTTGAATGTTTAATGATTATGAAGTAGATGTTTACTTGTGTACATTTCCTGCATTTTATATTTGTTTTTTCCTTAGATGTTTTTATACATTTTTCCTAATTTCATGGAGGCTGAAAGCATGTTACAGAGGTCAGAATGCTTCTGACTCAGTGTTTCCACCATTTGAAATACGCTTAGGAGAGGTGGAAGGAGAAATTTGGAAGGGAGCAGTTGAACTAGGCAGAAAGGTTGTGTTTCTGCATCCTAGGATCCACAATGGAAGGTGGAATGCAAGAGGTGGGAGAAAGAAGTTCTATCGGAGTTGAACATGGGATTTCCAACTTCTGGGATCCGTATGTGGAAGGAAGAAATCAAGAGAAAAGATAAGGCAGAAATTGTGTTTTTCGACTTCCGATGTATGAGGTGAGGAAGGCAGAAAGCGGAGTGCAGAAGGCAGAAAGGTCATTGAAAGTTCCTTCTCACATTTGAGTTTCTGATTTCTGAGTTCCGAATTACAGAAGGAAGAAAGCAGAGTGCAGAAGGAGGAAGGTGGAAAGGCTGTTGAAAGTTCCTTCACACATTTGAGTTCCTTATTTCCAAGTTCCAAAGTGTGGAAGGCAGAAATCAGAGTGCGGAAGGCGGAAAGGTCGTTGAAAGTTCCTTCGCACATTTGAGTTCCCAATTTACAAGTTTCGAATTGCTGAAGGAGGAAAGCGGAGCATAGAAGCTGGAAGCTGGAAAGGCCATTGAAAGTTCCTTTGCACATTTGAGTTCTCGATTTCTGAGTTCTGAAGTGCGGAAGGTTGAAAGCAGAGCGCAGAAGGCGAAAATTCCGTTGAAATTTCCTTCGCACATTTGAGTTTCTGATTTCCGAGTTTCGAAGTGTAGAAGGCGAAAGGTGGAAAGGCCGTTGAAAGTTCCTTCGCACATTTGAGTTCCCGATTTCTGAGTTCTGGGGTGTGGAAGGTGGAAAGCGGAGTGCAGAAGGTAGAAGGCGGAAAGGTCGTTGAAAGTTCCTTCACACATTTGAGTTCCGACTTCCGACTAACGGGTTCAGAAGGCAGAAGCGAAAGTGCGGAAGTGGAGGTGCATAAAGGGCAAGGTTAGTCTAGAAATGGCCATTCTAGACGCAGAATGGATAATTGAAGGGAGAAATGACTAGTATAGTGGTTTTAACCCTGAGATGAATGTTGGAGAATTAGTTATCGTCCATACCCAGTGTTTATCAGAAGAACAAAGATGTTCTTTAAGAAGAAAAAAATTAATAATCCACATTATGGGGTATGGGGACGTGACAATGTGGTATCAGAGAAAAGGTTGCAGCACTAGGGCCTAAATGGTCGAAGTTGAACAGTTAAAATGGAAAATAACACCCAGGTTGTGGTTTAACATAGTTGTTATTTGTAGCATTGGTATAAATGTGTCAAGGAAAAAAGTTGCAGAAAGAAAACTACAGTGAGAAAGAGTGTTATTTAGCATAATTGCTCAACTTAGCCAACACGACGAAATGCATTGTGACCCTAGATCTGGATTCTACTACGATATTGGCCATTCATGCCTGAAATAAGTAGTTGGTATGTAATTTTTGAATTTCTTATATTTTCTAACAAATGATGTTGTTAACACATTTTGCAGAGTCATAGTGCAGATTGAAAAGTTGGTATTGGTCCAACCAAAAAATTCAAAGAAGATCAATGCCAAAAATATTAATAGCATGGATGATGCATAGGATTCTTGTGTACATAGGGAAGAAGCTATGGGGGGGAATCCAAGAGATCTACAATAGAACAAAAATCCACTCCAATGTTGGATATGTGGAGGACCCCATTTGCGCAGGAGTTGTCCTCATGAGGAAGGGTATGTAAGTCCAACTTACTATATCCAAGAAAATGAAATTGAAGCTGATGGGAAGAGGGAACAAGAGAGTTCCCCAGATGTTGCAGTTACCATAATAATCTTGACGGTAGAGTTGCAAGGTTTCAAAGAAGAAAATAAAATGATGATCAAGAGTTTGGTAGACCTCCAAAGGCAAATAAACTTTGGGCATCGGTTAACAGAGATGGAAGGGAGTAGGATAAATCCCCACAAGAAGAATGAGAAGCTTAACCCAAGGAAGAAAGGTTTTAAACATTATCACCTCCTTAAGAATCAAAGGAAGCCATCCCAAGCTGTGATTGAGCTAGCCATAGTGATGAGGTAAAAACCAAGAAAACCACTCAAATGTTGGGGATGTGAAGGACCCCATCTACGTCGGAATTGTCCACTTGAAAATAGGAATGAAGGCCAAGTCCATAGCACCAAAGAAGTTGAAACTATGGGTAAGGAAGTAGGGACCATTCCTAAAATTTGTGCAGCGTTAGAAGACCCCCAAGCAGGTCATAAATCAACTGTGGTGGAAGTTGAGGGTGAGATTGTTGAACAGACTGTTTCTGTTTTAATTGACCCTCGATCCACTCACAGCTATATCACCCCTGGACTTGTTGAGATGTGCACTTTGAAGAAGTCAAAGCATAGAATATCATGGTTAGTCCAACTAGCCACTGGAACCAAGAAGAAGGTCAGTGAGGTGGTAAGGAAATGTCCATTGGTCATATATGGGTTAGTCACTTGCGCAGATCTGAATGTTCTACCACTTGGTTCCTATGATGTCCTCATTGGAATGGATTGGTTGGAAGCACATAGAGCAAAGCTTGATTGTTACAACAAGACCTTTGAGTGCTTATATGAAGAAGGGAAACTAAAGGTTGCGAAATGCATTCCAGAAGTGATCTCTAGAAGGCAGGATTCAACAATGCAGAGGGAGAAGTTCTGTGGGAAAGGCTGCAGAGTACATGCAGCTCATGTTTTGGAGGCAGCAGAGAATGATACTCCTAGGTTGGAGGGCCTTCATGTGTTGCAAGAATTCAAGAATGTTCTTCCTAATGAAATTCCAAGGCTTCCTCCAAAGAGGGATATTAATTTTGCCTCTAAACTTATCCCTAAAGCAGCACCAGTGTCCCAAACACCCTACAGGATGAGCATACCAGAAATGACAGATCTGAAGATGCAGCTGCAAGAGTTGTTGGAGAAGAAGTACATCAAACCAAGTGTGTCTCCTTGGGGAGCACCATTCCTATTTGTGAAAAATAAGGATGGTACACTCTGGTTGTGTATTGATCATGGACAATTGATCAAAGTCACTAAGAAGAACCAATACCCTTTTCCTATAATGGATGACCTCATTGATCAAATGAGAGGAGAAAAGGTGTTTTCCAAGATTGACTTAAGGTCTGGTTACTAGCAGGTAAGAATCAAGGATGAAGATGTTTATAAGACAACCTTCATAGCAAGGTATGGATCTTATGAGTTTGTAGTGGTACCATTTGGTTTCACAAATGTACCAGATACGTTTATGTGCCTCAGGAATAATGTTTTTAGTAGGTACTTGGACAAGTGTGTTCTTGTTTTCCTTGATGATATTCTTACTTATTCAAAGGAATAGGAAGAACTTGTAGAACAGTTGAGGCTGATTTTGAAATTGCTCAGGAAGCATAAGCTGTATGCAAATTTGAGTAGATGTGACTTCTATGAAGATAGAATTCATCATTTGGGTCACATTATCTCAGATAAAGGAATATATGTAGACCCTAAAAAATATTGAGGCCATTTTGAGTTGGCCTGCTCCAAGAAAGATGGCAGATGTAAGACCTTTTGTGGGACTTGCAAGGTATTGCAGGAAGGTCATTGAAGAATATTTTGCAGGTAAAGTGGAGCATATGTATAGGTTGAGGAAGCATGTATGTGAACTTGTAGTTCCATGAGGAGATGACCCGCATATGCATGTGCAATCATATCAGAGCCTCCTGAAGACTACAGGTAGAATGACCTGAGAAGAGCAGTCTAGTTGTACCCAATGAAACCAAGGCAGGAAACTGTCATGTGCTATGAGAAGGATCTCATGACTGAAATCTAACTTCTAAATAGAGCAGATTTTAAATTTCAGATTTTAAATTTTGTTGTTGATTTCTAATTGAATATTATTAACTATTTGGCTAATCTAAAATGGTGTCAGGATGACATGTTGTATGTGGATTTCCAGGTTTTGGGAAGCATGTGTAAGTAGGGCATGAGTGCTTAATGCTCCCACTTTCAAAAATCCAAACAATATGAGGATGGCCTCATGGTTGCAAAATCTGATTTTCTATGGGAAGCCGAATTGTGAATTCAGATTTTGATTTGACTATCAATGTTATTGATATTTGAAAATTTATCCATGCATGAAATAGATTTGAAAATCTATGATTGAAATTTTTATGATGACATCTCATGTGAACTTCCTGCTAATATGTAACACAGGTGAGATGATGGAGTATGCCCCTGAAGTACATAGCTCCTCGGGAGGATGTTTTGAGAAAGACTGCTCCTCTGGAAGGATGTATATGGGTACATCGCTTCGCCCCTGTCCAGCTAGGCACCGGTATGCATCACTAGGGATGCCCAGGGTGTAAGACATCTAGATAGACTTCCTTCCACACACATTCACGCCATAAGGGGACTGTCAGGAGAGTAGAGGATCCGTGAAGAGAATAACCCCTAGGTATTATAGTGTCTGGAAAGGAAGCACCTGAGCATGAGTAAGACCTGGGAGGAGGTGTTGAGCCCTCAAGCAGAGTTTCCATTAAGCACCCCGAGAGAAGTGTTGGGATTTGGAGCAGGGCTACCCATCTCGGTTGAGAGATGCTATACAGATAAGTAATTGGTTTACTTAGCAACTTTTGTTGATGTTCATTTTCTATAAATACACATGAGCATATAATGCAGCCATGGTTTTAAAAATATTGTTATAGATTGCATCTTAAAGGAATGAATCTGACATGTGAATTAATTCGTTGTCGTTTCCGGAAGGGAAGCACCTGATCTTGGTGAACATTTAGAGGAAGTGTTAGTCTCTAAATCAGAGCTATCAGAACTCGGTTGAGAGGTATTTTCAAGTGACCTAAGACTTGTAGAAATTTGGCTACCTTTTAATGCACACCCATGCATGTGGTGGTGCAGGGTTGTTGGTGCCATGGTTGTATAAAGCCAAGTCGGTTACCTATGGAACCAAAAGAAGATACTTATGCAAATAAGTATTTGAATTACTTGTTGATTTTATGTCAATATACATGTGCATATGATTCATCCGTGATTTTTGGAAGAAAAAAAATCTTGTGAAACTGACATGAGAATTGACTCCTTGCTTGGGGCTTGAACATAGGTATTGTTGGATGTCAAAGACATTGGATATGTTCCAAGTTGTGGAGAAGGATTCTCCAAGACCGGAAAGAGACTGGTGGTATGGACTGATGCATGCAATCAAGGACCTGAAAGAGTTCCATACCATACCATTGGACAAGTGAAGGTGCAATAGAAGCACTATAGCCCTGAAGAGGCTACATGGGAGTTGCAGGATGCCATGCGGTTGGTGCATCCATTTATTTTTTTATGTTCAAATTTTGTAGAACAATGAGTGTAGTACTAGTGTAGCATTTTGTTTAAGTTTGTAAAGCACTGTGGGAAGTGTTGTTGTAAGGGGGATGGGATTGTAATACCCCATTTTTTACCCCTTGGTATTTAATTATACATGATGTAAATATTGCATTGAGATCATGGCATGGAGCTCAAGGCCAAGGCACTGCCATTGATGAAAGTTTTGTGGATAGGTGATCAAAGCTAATGCTTATGGTGATAGTGCCGAGTCAAGAACAGTATATATTTTGATATATCATGTAATGTACAATTTAATAAAATACCACAGCTAGCTATGGAACTACAACGTGAAAGATATGGGGGCATGATTCCACAAGGGATAGGGTAGGGGAGTTGGTCAAGCCTCAGAGCCTATAGGATGAAGCCAGATGTCTTTGAGAAAACCATTGAACCTCATATACCATTTTTTTCCCTTTACTCAATCATTAATTCCTTCCAAAAATCGGATGAGGCAGTTAATGCCTGGGGCAGTGCAAGTCATGGCTTGACTGAGCAAGTCTACGCAGACCTGCAATCTGGGAAGCGGCACTTTTTCTTCTGCAAGAAGCAAGCACGTGATGCGTGTCCAGTCCGTTAGAGGAGGTCACATTTCTCTCTGGGGTTGTGATTCATTCAGGGGATTCATTCCCATAACTCATCCTATTATGCTCGGTCGCATTTTGTTTTGCTTTGGGCAGTTGGTCATTCACAGGGTTCACTCATGCATTTGGAATCATTCACACTGTCAATTCACCCTACTGTAGAACCATTTTTTATGTTGCAATTGTACATATGTGGTTATCATTCACTTGTTTTGGGTCATTCTCCCTGGTGGAGAAGCTAGTTATTCTGTTGAGCAATTGAGCAGTGGAGATCACTCGATTTTCTGAAAGAGTGCTCCTCTGATTTTTCCCCAGCACCATCGAGCAGCATTTCATCATTCTGAATGGGTTGTTTCACTCCCCTGAGTCGCAGAAGGTGTTATAGCATTGGTCTTCTCTTTGTTACAGAGTGTTGGTTGTTTTACAGAGTTAAAGCCTATGTTACTGTGTTTTCCTTGTGGTTCTGTTGTGATTTGCAGGCTGGTGTTGGGTCTGAACTGTGTGCAAGCTTGAGGAGTGGAAGAGAAGAGGAATGGGCCTGTTAACCCAATTGTGAGAGATGGATTGGCCTTGGGGCCTATGAACCCATCTGTTGGTTAGGCTGGTTCTTAATGCAAGTGTTGGCTTGATAATCTTGCAGCCTATTAACCCAACTAGGTGTTGGATTTTCTGGGCAGTCTGGTAAGTCCAGCTAGGTGTTGGCTTGATTGTGTGATAGAATTATATGGTTGTGTTTTCTTTGAGGATTGTTGTGTAGTGCATCCATGTTTGGTCTGAAGGCATATGAGTGGAGTAGGACCATAATTGGCTGATAAGCCTAGTAAAAAGAGGAACCACACAAAAGGATCAAAGGGGCTGGTAAATCCGACCTGCACACCCACGTGAGAACTAGAGGGAAGGTGTGGTCAGAAGGAATGTATAAGCGGAGAAATGAATACTTCCTTGTGTAGGGTGGGGTGGAGTCATGGAGACCAAGCCTGATCTAGTGTAGGTATCTGTAGCTCTAAGCTTGAGCTCACTAGCCCAACACTTCTACCTTTCCATTACCTTAACATCCTGATAAGCCCAGCTGTTGGTTGGTTTGGTTGTGTCATGTTGTGTTTTGGCTTGTTTCCTTAGTAGCCTATGAATCCCAATTTTTTATTGGCCTAGCTGGACAATCTATGAAACCCAACTGTTAGTTGGTTGACTGTGTCTTGATGTGTGTTGGCTATGTGTAAGCCTGTCATTCCCTAGTTCCTTGTGGAAATCATGCCCAGCTCAGGGGTGGTAGTGTGTTGAGAGATTAATGAACACACTAGCCTATGCTTGGGTGGAACATTGCAACAACATAGCTAGTTGCAGAATAGCTTAACCATCAAGATAAGTATCTCTATTACTCTGTTTATGCAATGTATTTGCTTATGGATGACTATATTGGTTACGCACAATGCTTATGAATATGATGCATTTTCCTATGAATTGTTATGTTCATGTTTGAATGTTTAATTATGATGAAGTATATGTTTACTTGGGTATATTTCCTGCATTTTATCTTTGTTTTTGCCTTAGATGTTTTTATGCATTTTTTCCTAATTTCATGTAGGCTTAAAGCCTGTTACAGAGGTCAAAATGCTTCTGACTCAGTGTTTCTACCCTTTTAAATCCACCTAGGAGAGGTGGAAGGGGGGAGCCGAAAGGGAGTAGTTGAATTGGGTAGAAAGGTTGTGTTTCCGCATCTCAGGATCCACAGCGGAAGGCAAAATGCGGGAGGCAGGAGAAAGAAGTTCTATCGAAGAAGAATGTGGGATTTTTTATTTTCAAAATCCACCTGCGGAAGGCGGAAGGAAGAAATCAGGAGAAAAGATAAGGCAGAAAATGGGTTTTTCGGCTTCTGATGTCCAAGGTGCGGAAGGTGAAAAGCGGAGTGCGGAAGGCGAAAGGCGGAAAGGTCGTCGAAATTTCCTTCACACATTTGAGTTCCCGATTTCCGAGTTCAGAAGTGCAGAAGGCGGAAAGCAGAGTGCGGAAGGCGAAAGGCAGAAAGGATGTTGAAATTTCCTTAGCACATTTGAGTTCCTGATTTTCGAGTTCAGAAGTGCAGAAGGCAGAAAGAGGAGTGTGGAAGGCAGAAGGTGGAAGGCAGAAAGGCCGTTGAAATTTCCTTTGCACATTTTAGTTCCTGATTTCTGAGTTCCGAAGTGTGGAAGGCAGAAAGCAGAGCACAGAAGGCGAAAGGAAGAAAGGTCATTGAAAGTTCCTTCGCACATTTGAGTTCTCTATTTCTTAGTTCCAAAGTGCGGAAGGCGGAAAGCAGAGCTCGTGAGGAAGAAGGTGGAAAGGCAATTGAAATTTCCTTCGCACATTTGAGTTTTCAATTTCTGAGTTCCGAAGTGCGAAAGGCAAAAAGCGGAGTGGTGAAGGAGGAAGGCAAAAAGGCCATTGAAAGTTCCTTCGCACATTTGAGTTCCCAATTTCTGAGTTCCGGGGTGCGGAAGGTGGAAAGTGGAGTGCGAAAAGCAGAAGGCAAAAAGGTCATTAAAAGTTCCTTCACACATTTGAGTTCCGACTTCTGACTTCTGACTTCTAGAGTTAGAAGGAGAAAGCGAAAGTGCAGAAGCAGAGGTGCATAAAGGGCAAGGTTAGTCAAGAAATTTCCATTTTGGACGTAGAATGGATAATTGAAGGGTGAAATGACTTGTATAGTGGTTCTAATCTTGAGATGAAGGTTGGATAATAGGTTAACATCCATACCCGGTGGTTATCAGAAGAACAAAGAGGCTCTTTAAGCAAATATTTTTAATAATCCTCATTATGGGGTATGGGGACGTGATCCAGGAGGATATTGGTGGCCACCCACCTATTCCTCTTGGACCCCCACCATTGTTTCTTTCAGTTTTCCAGTTTCCTTAATTGTAGCACAATTTACTATTTTTGGCAATTTTCGGGTCCTAAACTTTCGGAGCCATTTTGAGGCCCTAAACGACGTTTTTTTGGCATCGAATGGTCGGGCAAATATGAGTCCATTTTAGACTCAAATTTTTTTACTTATGGATGTAGTCCTTAAACATATATTTCTAATGATGTATCATGCGCGTCAAACGGAGGTAGTATGCTAAAGTTACGACCCCGGGAAATTGATGTACCAAGTTACCCAACGGGGCCCACATTAAGGCATTTCACCTCCTAGGGTTAGGTTTTTGGATGTGTAGGGTTTCCATTGTTTCTCAATATTATATAGGCCTTCGAGCCTCATTGTAACACAAAGTTCAGAGGCATGTAGTCGCCACATCTCTTCTCAGAGATAAGCTACCAGCACTCTAGCTAGTTTATTTCCATTCTGTATGTAAACAAGTTTCAGTTATTGATTAATGAAATGAAGTGTTATTTCTGATACATATTTGTTTCTATGGTTATTTGTGTATTCTGTTCTGTTCCTGCATAAATCCAGATTAGGACATGACAACAATAAAAGAATAAAATATAAATTATGAAATATAAAATTATATTGCTACCCAAGTGAAGTTGGCCCCAGTTAAATTATAGGTGGGAAAAAAGTATAAATGGCAGGGGCCCCTCCTCATTATTTCACATAGAAGCAGCACAACATTACAAGTGAAGTGCGCAGTTTTATGGGAGAGAGTGCAGCTACACAACAACTTAGAGAAGTTCGCATACACTGTAGAAGAAGATTGTTTTTAGGGTTTTAATCTTTGGAAAGCATTTCCATATGTTTCTTTTCTTTCTTCATTGTAATCTGATCTCAAAATTATTATCTCTAGACGAAGGTTGTTGGGTTTTCTCCCATTTGGGTTTCCCAGGTGAAAAATACTTGTGTTATTGTTTTATGCTTTATCTATCTTCTAGTGATCCTATTGATAAATGCAATGAAGATAGACTGCTATAATATTAATAAAATCTAACAAAAATGAGTAGTGATAAGGCCTGATGTTGGGAGGTACGCTTCTAGGAAGGAGCGAAATATGGTGGTCCTTTGGTCTTGAAGGTGGAAATCCCACTGGCTCAACAAAAACACATGCATATCAATCCAAAATTTGTTGTAGGTTGAGACCGCTGAAGGTTTCATCTGAATGAAATGAAGCTGAGTGATGAAGCTGAGTGATGTCACCATGTGAATTATTCTTAAGGAGGATTTCCATGCGATGTGAATTGATGATGTTAAGAGACCCTAGTTGTAAGCCCTTCAATGTGTGCTTTTTCCCATTGACTGAAAACTACATCCAAAGTTCAGCAAAATCCCATATAATGGTCCAAGTGTGTGTAACCATTGAGCGCGCAAAACCACATCGCATCCACCCAAGGGAAATGAAAACATGCCAGAGTGAAAGTTATAATCCCCAATAGATATTTTCACATTACAACACTTTCCTTTGCAAGGTAAGGTTACCCCATTAGAAATCATGAATTCAAAGTTGGAGCAAGGATGGACAAAACAATCAACATGTTTGGCGATCTTGGGGTCAATGAAGTTATGAGTGCTACTAGATTCAATGAGTATTGTAAGAGGGAAAGTTTTGAAGAAATCACTGACCCACATGGTTTGTGGGGTGGTGATGTTGGCTAATTCATGGATAGGTATCTTTGGCTGGTCATCCTGAGCAAGAGGGCCAACAGGAAGCTACTGAATGTCACCCTCACCAGCTACTGGATCTTGAGTAACATCAGAAAATTTAGGTCCATGCGGAGAATCCACATCCAGGAGATAGAGATTTTGCTCAACACATTGATGTCCTTCGGTGAATTTCTTGTCATAATTATAAGAAAGCCCTTTGTTTCGACAGTTCCACACCTCAGCTTCAGAAAAATGCTTGATATGAGTGGTTCTAGGAGCTGGAAGAATTTGGGGTCTTTGGGGAACCATATTTCTGAATGGAACAAAAGTGGATTTGGAGCATTGTTGATCCCTGATCTTGTCCTCTTCTAACTTAGCTAACCCTAGGCCTTCCATCATTGTGTTGGGACAGAAAATTTTAACCTCAGATTGGATTGCATCCTTCGTACCACTGATAAAACAACTCAGGTAGAATGCATCAGGAAATCCTTCGATGTGATTGGCTAGTTTCTCAAATTTTGTCTGATACTCCCTCATAGTGTTAGTTTGGCAAAGTTTGGTGAGTGCTCCTGTGAAGTCATCAAAAGCACTAGGGCCAAATCGTTGCAAAAGGAGTTGGAAAAAATATGTCCATTTTGGCTCTACATGAGCTTTGATGTACCAACATAACCATTGAAGGGCTTCATGTTCCAAATTAAAGGATTCAAGTGGGACTTTATTGACATCAAAAGTGTTATGCAGACTATAATCTTGTGTTGCCCTGTAAATCCATCCAGCCGGATCATCACCATTGAAGCGAGGAAAATCCAGCTTCAACCCATGAAAGTTGCTAGAGGAAGAGAACCCAGTGTCTACAGAAGACGCAAGCTATCGTTGGTTGTTCATGGGTGAATGTTGAAGATGGAGGCCGAGAAATTTTTTATCCAGATCTTCGAGTTTGGACTTGATGGCAGTAAGTTCTTCTTCCATTGATATGAAACATGGTGGTAATACAGGGAATAAAAATGTCTTCCCAAACATCATAAAACTCAAAGGAAAACCTTCCCACAAATATGATACAATGCTCCTTCAAGAGTGAAGCCAAAGTCATGGAAACTAGTGATTCAATGGCATGGGAATACAAGATTTTCACACATGATTTTATTGGCTTTTGACACACAGAGGATATGGACATTAAATTACAAAGTAATACATCATATATGGCTATCACAAAATCCTCAAACTCATATAATATCTCTCCTACAAATCTGGTATAAAACTACTTCAAGATTGAAGCCAAAATCCATGAAGACTAGTGATACAGGGGCATGAGTATGCAAGATTTTCATACATGTATTTCTGATATTTCGACTTACAGAGAATGTGGAAATAATATTAAATAGCCATACATCATATATTTCTTCCCAATCATCATAAAACTCATATAAATGTCCTCATACAATTTTGATATAAAGCTACTTCAATATTGAATACAAATCCATGAAAACTAGTTATTCAAGAGCATGGGGAATGCGAGCCTTTCATACATGTATTTCTGATATTTCGACTTATAGAGAATATGGAGATGATATTATAGGTCCATACATCATAAATTGAATCTTGGGCATCAACCATCCTCAACAAGGCGCAATTATCACTCCAACAAGTGCGCCATCAAATGAGAGTGTGGGGGAATGGCAAAGGAATGGGAGAATGGGGAGATAGATGAGAATTTGATTATATGGAACTTCAACCTACAAATAAAAATCATTCATTAATCTCCCATGATAGTTATTAATGGCCTATCCATCAGCCAAATTGGAAAGGAATCCAACTCCCTCAAAATTGGTTCACAAGCAGGGAGAGTGAACACTCACCATGCAATGGACAAACAAAAGCTCTCCAAAAGGCCAAAGACCAATTAACAAATGATAAAAAAAATATTCTCATTCCTCTTGAAATCCTTTTATTAACTTCATTAGGCCTCCTAAGGTCAAATTTCCCTCCATGGGCCTCCTCCAACTCATCCTAGTGGTTTAGTAACTCTCATGGCACTTGTCTTCCTCTTCATGCTCCAATTCTTTCCCCAATTCAAATGGATGCCTCTAACTCCCAAATTCAACCTCTTGGTGGCTATTTTTAGCCCTGACATGTCTTTTTCATATGCAGGTAATCATTTCTGAATTTGTCATACTTGTCATAGAATCTTCCATCATTTGTTGGCATAGAGTGTATATAGAGTCTCCTTCCAAGTGGCACGCCTTGTTTTCTAGTATCTTCCTCTGCCATGGGAGTTACCCTCCTTTACCAATTCGAATTCCTTGGCTCATTATATGATATTTGACACCACATAACCATCCAATAATGTTACATTACCCATGTGTTCGAAATTGGATGAATATCATGCCAAGTGTGCGGGGAATCTAGTCACCCAAAGGCTCCACGAGATTTCAAGTGTCTTCATGAATCCATGCCACCTTATTTTCTTAGAATTTATCATTTATGTGACCCATTTAAATGTGAATATGATAAAATAAAGTAATTTTGGGTCCCATATCCCCTTATTACAAAATTTATGTCTCCATCTCAACCTAGGGAACTAGTAGGTTGGTGAAACATTATTTGCAAGTAGTCTTAATTGGAAATTATTTAATTGGGGACATGAAAGTCCTCCCCACTCAATATTTCCTGTCCTCAAGAAATTCCAAGTTTGTATGTTGCAAAATTTGTTCATATTCCCAAGTGGAATCCTCATTTGGTACTCGTTCCTTTGCACCAAGTGCTCTCTTATGGTTCTGCTCATTAATTTTCTTTAGTTGCAATTTGAGTAGTGGCACTCATGTACTGTAATTTTGTGTTCCCAAAATTAAAGAGATGTCGATTTTGCATATTGATATATCCTATAACATCACCACTAACACCAAAAGGATTAATCAAATCCATAAAAAAAAAAACAAATTTGCACAAATAATCTTTACCTCCATATTTTGGAAACCTTTTCTGAACTTTCATCCCTTTTTGCTTATATATAATTCTTTGAAGTTGGTACTGAGTTACCAAACTTTGAGCTTCTTAAGATTCCAAGAAAATTTCAAAGAGGAACCACCATGATTACTTCTGCACTACTCTGATTACAATCATCTTCTCAAGTGGTGACTAAATCTCCAATGTTGCTTGTTGCGCCCAATATTGAAACCAATGAGACCAAAAATGATCCCAGGGTCCCATATGATCTCGATACATGCATGGTGTGAAATGTCAATGATGAAATTCCATGAACACCAAGCAAGTGAAAATTGACTCCATTTCTCAAAAGGTATCCCACATAAGAAATCGGAACACTGATCTGCAAAGATGAACTCAAACAACTGAAGGTTGGTTTGCTTTCTCAAACCAACAATCAAACTGCTACTCCAAGTGAGATGAAAACAAGCAATGTCAGGATCCCATTGCTTGCATTACACCCTTCCAAACATCATGAGTACAAAATATAGATCATGAAAGTACATAACAACATCATACAAATGTATATCAAGAAGGTGCCTCATCAAAGAATCGTGAAATTTCTTGTACACCCAAGTAAGTAGATCATCATGTGGCCCATACACACAAGCATCAAGTATTATATCATATCTTCTCCAATGACATGGGTGAGGATCCCATGTCCTATAATGTTTCTCCAAAAGAATGTAAGATGCATCAAAATAATAATCATCCATGTTTTCTTTCATCCAAGAAGCGAATGAAGAACCTCCACCAAAATATGAACCCAATAAGGAGCAAAGAAAACATGAAGATTTCAAATGGATCAAAGAAGTTTCATCAATACACCCATGAATATGTATATAATCATGAAATAACAGAGGATGTTGCTGCCAATAATAATGTTCTTCAATCATATATCTCTTCACACAAGTGTGGGATGAATTTCCTCCAACATTAAATAGACTAGGAAAGGAGCAAGGAAAATCATGAGTCTCCAGGTGACTCAAGTGAACATCATAGGTGCACCCATGTAGATGTGTATCATCATAATGTAACAAAGGATGTTGCTGAAAATGTAAAGAAGATGCTTCTCTAATAATTTCATCATCAAAAGGAGAGATATAAATTCCATACTCTTCATGTGGCACTATAAAAAAGAAGCCTTTCACCCATACTTCATTAGGATGAATGCTGCAAAATTTGGAAGTGTAGGATCTAGGAGAAAGAACCAACTCACCCAAATGATCAGAAAGTGAAAAATTTCAGCATGTGAAGGATCCATAGGGGTAGGATTATGCACCTTCCTTAAAAATGAAAAACTTCCTCATAGGTTGGTTCCAAGGTGTTCGAATCATGCACTTCTTCAAAAAGTGTGTAACCATTTTCAAGAGGCAACTCAAGTTCCTCTTCCACCACAACAAGTGATTGGTTCTCATCAAGATCATCTTCAAACACATCAAGAACCTGCAATGTTTCATGTTGTTAGAATTAATATGCCATTGATCTTCAAGCAATGAGTGCTATTAGATTCTTAATTATTTCCAGTGAAAAGGAATGAATAATACCCACTTAACAAAACAAATCTCATAGGAAACAAACAAGAATTTCTCCGTATAATTATAGTATAAACTTCATTAATCCCAGCAGTATACAATAATGTTACATAAAGGATAATTTGAATCATGAGGAATGAATTTGAATCTACCAACTCAAGACTGACTGCATGGCTAACTAGAAGTGTCTAAATCACTATCAAAGTTCAACAGGATAACTCTATATGTCTAATCCAGTCTCTCAATCAGTTACAATCAATCAAACCAGTCTAACTGTAGTGGTAGGTGATAAGTAGGTGAGAACTGACGCTAACTAAACTAGAGGATATCTAACTGAAGCATAACTAATATTGACTAGTCACCAAATTCCAACAACTAAAGGAGGTTGGTTTCGGCACTCCCAATGGCTCCTAAAATGTAGGGATTGGTCTAGGAGGTGCCTAAACTAATGCATGAAGGTGCAGTCCATTCCAGTTAGCCTCTATTGGTGTTCCCCACACTCTAGTGACTGGTACATGTGACCCCATTAGGCCAAGTGGACCCAATGGTACTAGTGGACCCAATAATAACTAAATGACTCCTAAGTTAGGAAAATATAATATTTTAGACAGTTTGGAAAAGGGAGGATTATAAATCCTAACACATGTTTATCATGATCCATCATGTCATGAGAATCCTCCAAGAAATCTACCATATGACAATCTGAAACATAGGAGGAAGAACAAGTATTTTGCATCCTCTCAAGAAGTTGCTCATTTTGAATTTTGAGCTTATGAATATCCTCATTAACATTCAAGTATGCTTCATGTAACCATCCATTAATATCAACCAAATTGTTTCTATCAAAAAACAAAGACATGAAATTACCTTCAATGTTGCACATTGCTCTTTGAATCTTCTCCATGTCTTCAAGGAAGGATGGATCCTCCAATGAAGAAATTTTCCAACAAGAATTTGACACCAATGCTTTAGTTTCATGGAGTATGCTAAGGGCCTCATGGATATCCATTTCACTCATATTCAAAGACCCTTCAATGAAGGATGGTTCATGGGAGTGAACCTCCTCTTCTTCTTTCTTCTTGATTGGATCAACTTCTTGAAGCTCAAGTGGTGATGGGGAAGTTGATCTTGGTTCTTCATTATCTGTCACAAGGTATTCATATTCATGCTTATGAGAAATTTGTATTGCAGAAACATTTTCAAATATGATCTCTATGTCACCAACATAGAGTTGTGAGCACCCATTAGTAGGTACTCTTTCATATTTCAATGATCCAATAATGGATTCTCTTTGATTTGCACAACCCCCATCAGTAAGGATTGTGTTCTTGTATTCACTTTCCTCTTTATGTTCTTCTCTACAATCACCTTGAGGTAATTGATGCTCCACTTCATAATTCTCAGTTTCTTCCTTTAATGGTGTATCTAGGCTCTTTTCACAAGTAGGCTGATTTTTTCTCATTTCATGCTCCTCCAAACTTGTGGATTGTTGATTGTCCCTTAATGAGTTCGCATTTCAATTATTGTGCCTATATACATTCAACCAAACATAAAATTATTCAAAAGGAATGGTATTATGTGTATCTCTGTGATGGAAACTTCTACTACCCCTTGCTTCCAGCTTACCCCTAAGTTGGCTAGCCATCAATTCGAATCCTTGCATGAGTTGGTTGGTTGTATCATCAACCTGTGACTTGATGAGTTTTTTAATTTCATACTTATCATCCATAACTTCAATATTTTCCAAGACCATGCTCTGATACCACTGTAATTTCCCTTTTTTGGAATTTTGGAGAAAATCACAAATTGGGCAAAATTCAAGCTTAACTAGCCATAACTCTAGAGGGTTCCAACTTTCACCAAATGGTCCCAAATTTGAAAGGAGATGGTATGGTGAGGATTAAAACATACCAAGTTTTTTTATGGATACTTTGTATCATAATTTAGACCTCTACAAACTTGTTTGGGGCTAATGACAAAAAGACCAAAATTACTAGGAAATTGTGTTCAAATCCCCCCTAGGGTGATGGCCAAACTAGCTCTCCAAATCAAGTACGACCCTCCCCCCAATTTTAGAAAAGAGTATGTGAATGAGTATCATTCATAAATTACTTCCCTTAATCATTTTTATTAAGTTCTGCAAGTGGATTATGATCTGCAACATTTGTAGGGTAACTTTCATAGAAATTGCCTAAGGGAAATTTGCATTGCTAGCTAAACTTTGACATATGAAAGGTAGAATATATGGTTCTGAGAGTAATATGAAACATGGTGGTAATATATGGAATAAAAATTTATTCCCCAACAGAATAAAACTCAAAGTAAAACCCTCCCACAAATATGATACAATACTCCTTCAAGAGTGAAGCCAAAGTCATGGAAACTAGTGATTCAATGGCATGGGAATGCAAGCTTTTCACACATGAGTTTCTTGGATTTCAATCCACAGAGGATATGGACATTAAATTACAGAGTAATACATCATATATTTCTGTTATAAAATCCTCAAACTCATATAATATATCTCATACAAATCTGGTATAAAACTACTTCAAGATTGAAGCCAAAATCCATGAAGACTAGTGATACAAGGGAATGAGTATGCAAGATTTTCATACATGGATTTCTGATATTTAGACTTACAGAGAATGTGGAAATAATATTAAATATACATACATAATATATGTATTCCTCATCATCATAAAACTCATATAAATGTCCTCATACAATTCTGATATAAAGCTACTTCAATATTGAAGCCAAATCCTTGAAAACTAGTTAGTCAAGAGCATGGGGAATGTGAGCCCTTCATACATGTATTTCTGATATTTAGACTTATATAATATGGATATTATATTACAGATCCATACATCATAAATCAAATCTTGTGCATCATCCATCCTCAGTAAGGCGCAATAATCACTCCAACAAGTGCACAATCAAATGAGAGTGTGTGGGAATGGAGAAGAAGGAATGAGAGAATGGGGAGATACATGAGAATTCGAATATGTGAACCTTCAAACTGAAAATAAAAATCCTTCATTAAGGTCCCATGAGAGGTATCAATGGAATCTCCATCAACCAACTTGGAAAGGAATCCAACTCCCTCGAAATTGGTTCACAAGCAAGGAGAATGAACACTCGTCGTGCAATGGACAAGCAAAAGCTAGCCAAAATGATAAAGGCCAATTAAAAATTGTTCAAAAACTATTATAATTCCTCTTCAAATCGTATTATTAAATTCATTATGACTCCTAAGGTCGAATTTCCCTCCATGAGCTTCCTCCAACTCATCTTAGTGGTTTAGTAACTCTCAAGACACTTGTCTTCCTCTTCAAGCTCCAATTTTTTCCCCAATTCGAATGGATGCCTCTAACTCCCAAATGCGACCTCTTGGTGGCTATTTTTAGCCTTGACATGACATATTTGTCATATGTCAGCAATCAGGTCTGAATTTGTCATACTTGTCATAGAATCTTCCATCATTTGTTGTCATAGAGTCCATAAAGTCTCCTTCTAAGTGGCACACCTTGTCTTCTAGTCTCTTCATCTTCCATGGGAGTTACCCTCCTTTACCAATTCGAATTACTTGGCTCATTATATGATATTTGACACCACATAACCATCCAATAATGTTACATTACCCATGTGTTCGAATTTGGATGAATATCATGCCAAGTGTGTGGGGAATCTAGTCACCCAAAGGCTCCACAAGCTTCCAAGTGTCTTCATGAATCCATGCCACCTTATTTTCTTAGAATTTATCATTTATGTGACCCATTTAAATGTGAATATGATAAAATAAAGTCATTTTGGGTCCCGTATCCCCCTATTACAAAATTTATGTCTCCATCTCAACCTAGGGAACTAGTAGGCTGGTGAAACATTATTTGCAAGTAGTCTTATTTGGAAATTATTTAATTGGGGACATCACAGTACTAGAGGCCTGTAGGATCTAAGAATATGTTTGAATACGTATCAAGGAAGAGAAAATGGAAATGGATTTCAAGAAATTCTAAACATGGTGATGAGATTGGTGTTGGTGGACAAAAATTGAAACTGTTTAGTATTGGTATTGAGCTTCACATTGAGTCTCCACTGCTTCCAAAATGGCAGCAATATTTAGACCTTCAGGTTTCTTTTCTCCTATATTTTTCTTGCTTACATACTGTGTTTTTCTTTTATTCATGTTTATGCATTTTTTTGTTGTTGTCATTGAAATTGATGTACTAGAGAATTACATGTCCAAGGGGCTGGTACTATTTTTAAGGCATGTGATTGTATGTAATAACATCTCATGAGATTTTTTTTTTGTTCTTTTTTTTGCAGCTCATTCGAAATAAACAAGATGGTGGAAAAATGGACATTGTGCGTTGATGTCTCATGTTATCCCATCCCAAGACAAACAATCATTGAATATCTCTTGCACAACAAGGCTACAAATGAGGCTTTCCAAAGAAAAAGAGGGATATGTGGAAGAACAAAGAACAATGAAGCATATTACATTGCTATGATAGAAGGGCTAAAAACAACCAAAATGTACAGTGCCAGTCACATTTCTATCTACACCAACTCAAAACTTCCATGTAACCAAATGAAAGGAATCTACCAAGTTATAAAGAGGGATTTGATACCACTTCATACATAAGTAAGATCCATTATTGCTCAATTTCATCTCTTTACGATAAACCACCATTCAAATATTAAGAGGATGTTCATTGATTTATTATCCGGGACAATGTCAAATCTAGGGGGGCTATGAAAAATGAGTTGTCCGAGACAATGTCAACACTAGGGGGGTGAAAAATGAAATTTCTGGGACAATGTCAACTGTAGGGGGTGTGAAAAATGAAATGGCATCAACATCTATTGCATCAAAATGTAGCCTTGTACTTTGTTACACATCTCTGATATGTGTATGTTTTTTCATTATGATTGCTTTAGTGTCACTCAAGGTGTGGCTCTTTCAGTAGAGAAAAATGTTTGCACCACCATGTAATGGTTTCCATATCTTCTTTGGGTAACAAGTGCAAGAATTCCATGTATAATTCTACTCTCTCACAATTTCAAATTTGTCTTTTGGATAAGTTTCGTATAATTATAATCTTGTGCAGATTCTCCATCTGGTATGTTATTTGATGCACTCCTAGATTTTATTTTGCAGCCATAAATGAAAACAATTCAAAAATACTAAGGCTCTGAGCAATATCTTTGGAATCTTTGTGGGTTAGCCTAGATGGAAAGATCATTGAAACATACAAATCCATTGCAAATGTTGAAAATGGTTTGATTTATTTTAAATTTTCATTAAAAGACCACATATATCAATTCCTCACAAGCTTGTTTGAGCATTTTATTGTGTCTTTAAGCTGGACACTACCTCCAAATCATATCCATCATCGAGTAATTTATATTATGGAGACTTCTTTCTTGGAAGTCTTATCATCATATCTAAATTTAACCAGCAAATGAAAATGGAAACAACCCGAATGTGATCTCCATGGTCTTGAATGATTCTTATGCCTCCCATTTTCACTTGGAAAGTTTTGCCAAGTTGATAAAATGCATTATCTTCTCACACCATTCAGCTCCATAGATCCAAGACACATATGGTGCACATTTTGATAATTCAATCTCCTAATGTCGAGAGATAATTCAACCGAAGTTACAACTTAAAAGTACCAAATATGCCATTGGAGCTTTTATTCCAGCTTATAGTCTCATGTATGCATATATGAATGTGTTCAACTAACATATGATAACATTTATAGGATATCCACACGTGGACAACAAATGTATTGAAGGGGATCTGAAACCCTCAACATATTGTCCTTTGTCGTAGTGATATATGTCTATTTATAGAATTATTGTATAAAATCTTAGGTTCATGTAACATAAGGAAACTGAATATGGAGGAAATCTGATGTTGAGCCCTCAAAACTCAAAAACAACACTTAGAATCACATATATAAATCTGCTCAAACATTGAGATAGAAAGCTTCCAATAATGTGTTCTTCATGAGTAAATGCGTAGTTAATGTGCTAAGTTTCAAACCTATACTCTCAATTTCCTGAATCTTCTTATCAATAAACAAAAAATTGGCATAGTAAACAATATATTGACGAAATTTGAATCATTATTCAATGAATTGACTGTACCTAAAATGTTGCACTATTTTGAGATTGATATTTTTTTTCTCCATTTTCAATGCACTTATATGTTGTATTTTAACATCAAACCAAGAATTATATCTTTATGAAGAAACTGATAAACAAGTCTTAGAGAAAATAAGAAGAAGAATTTAAACCATGTTGAAAAAAATATTTAAAATAAAAAAACCAGAAAATCAACATAAATGTGATTTTCAAACAGACTTGCATAATTTAAGAGAACTTTTACCTGAAATAGACCAAGACAAAAACCTGAATGGAAAGATCAAATAAAAATTGAAATTGTAAGACTTTTAATATCATTGAACCAAAGTTCAATGAAAGATGATCCCCTGCTACTGGAATGATCTTAGCAACAGCGTGACCTTACAATTTTTATGTTTTTAATATGTTGACTTAAATCTCAATCTTTGTTTTGGTACATGCCAGTATGCCACAACCTGACCTTAAAACTTTTAAAACTTTTAATATCATTGAACCAAATTTCAATGAAAGATGATCCCCTACTACTGGACTGATCTCAGCAACAACCTAACCTTACAAATTTTCTTTTTTAATATGTTGACTTGATTTTCAATCTTGGTTTTGATACATGCCACGATGGCAATATTAAATTTTGAGACAATACCAAAATAATAGGTAAAGAAAAAATGAGTATAACTAAAATATGGAAATAAACAATTTATAAACACAAAACATTAATTTTTAAAATTTGAAGAAATTTAAAAATAAATATATTAGTTCAAAATTTTGTCGATTAAGTAACATGTGCAACTTTAACATTAATTTAAAAGATTACATTGAACACTCTTTTAAATGCTATGTACACTCTACCATTATAATCATTGGTAAAAGTCTAGGAAACTCGATTATGCACAGAGATAGGGGATTTAAGGGAAGTATCAATAACCTCAAAGTCCACATATGACATAACATTGGAATCGTTTTACCCTTATCTAAAACCCGCTCGGAAAAATCCAAAGGACTAAAAGTTCCATGACTAGAGTCATCAACCCTCTCATCATTTTTTCAAAAAACCCGAGAACATTACTATGAGGGATTAAATTTATCAAATTTCCGTCACTGACCCTATTAATAGACATCTTCCCTACCTCAACCTCATTAAGGGAAATTCTCTTATCTAGGTCTTTTTCTACAAAAAGATACAAGTTTAATTCATCCTTCGAGACCCCTTCATAAAAAGTGGGAGAATCGGAATGGTGTATACCTTGAATTTGTCGTTATTTCATGGGTTGATGCTAAATTTGGTGCAAACGACTGCACTATTAGCATATTCTTTAGCACATGTTAACACCAAAAAATATTCAGCTAGCTCCCTATGGTCTAAACCATAATTATACATCATAATCCCACCATTATTCCCTTCGTTTTGACCTTCACAATTAAATTTCACCAAAATTGTCCAAAACATTATTATTCCTTCCCCCATAAATACAGGGAAGTAAATCATTTATTGTGACATGACCCCACTCTCTCCAAAGAGGACCAAAAAACCCTAAAATGAGAATGGGTCAAAAACCATGGACAAATACCATGCACAATAAAATACCATAGGTCAGAAAACCTTGGATCATCCTATAAATATATTGTGAAGGTCCCCCGACAAACACTTTAGATTACATTCCCAACTTTTTGACATTTTCTTACATTCTCTGGAACCTTTTGTCCATCACACCCTTTAGCCACATTATCCCACGTTGCACATCAAGTTCTCTCCATGCAACCCTTAATCCCTTTTCCAGTGACAACCCCTTGTTGGAGACACATGGAGACTATGATCATGGGAAGCCTACAAACCTTTTCCTCAAACGGCTGCAATGGCCCATTTTAGAAGTATTTTTTCTTGTTTTATTGCATTAGTTAGATTAAATTTTTTTTTTTGTCNCTATGATCATGGGAAGCCTACAAACCTTTTCCTCAAACGGCTGCAATGGCCCATTTTAGAAGTATTTTTTCTTGTTTTATTGCATTAGTTAGATTAAATTTTTTTTTTGTCTTTATTGCTTATTATTGTAAGTAGAGGTTGAGAAATCCCTCACACCATGAACTCTACGCTTAGATTCGAATGATCTAAGGTAGGTGCTTTTGCACGTATTAGGGGAGATATCCCCACTACAGTTTTGGCGACCATATAGGCTCGATCCCATTGGATCTATGTTTTTGTAGGTGTTTTGTTGGTTTATCTTACTTGGGTTCCTTTAGTCACCATAGATCTGACCCCCTCATGGCAAATCCAAACCAATGATCCCATTGGATCTATGTTTTTGTAGGTGTTTTGTTGGTTTATCTTACTTGGGTTCCTTTAGTCACCATAGATCTGACCCCCTCATGGCAAATCCAAACCAATCCCATCACAGTTCCTACCCCCCCCCCTCCAGCCTAAGGCGACATTTTTTCCTTAAAAAAACTCCTAGTTACAGTCAGATCGCACCTATCTGGCAGAAATCTACGACCCAGGTCGCCCTTTTTTTCCTGATAAGCACAACCTAGGTCGCGCATTTTGCCCCTATAAGTGCGACCTGGACCAAAACTCTAGATCTTAATTGTCCAGGCTTCTGGAGCGATCTATGTCACTATTGTGACCCGGTTTTGTGCAACTTGTTGCATAGAAGCCCCTATTTCATGCAACTTGATTCTCTCTGTTGTCTTTTCATTCTGATCATGATTGTTTTACAGTTCTGTGTGACCTCGAGTGCACATGTTCCATCGATAGGTGTGACCTGCAGTTTTTCCAGTCCTTTGAGGTGTTTGAGACCCTTCTCTAGACCCCCTGTCTATGTTCTACCCCTTCCCTGACTATTTCCTTTCAGATTTGATTGCTTACAACCCCCTGGTTTGTTTTGCAGTCCTATTTTCTTTGTATGTGAGCCCCCTTAGTCAAGCTTGGTATTTGAGACCCCCTATGTGTTTCCTACAACTTGTTAAGTTCCTTATGCGCTCATTTACTTGTGTACATTTTGTTTTTTGGAAGAATTAGTTGTGTTGAAAAATATTTACTATCATTTACTTCTTTTTTTATCTGCATTTGTGTCTCGGTAGTGAGATCACTAAGGTTTAAACATTACACATCACTTGTGCACACATCTCACACCCTAAAGTAAAACGCTTGGTTCATGACCCAAGTTGAGCCTAAAATTTAATTTAACTCAACCAACATTGTAACCTCATTTGAGGACCAAAACAATATTGTAGTTAAGTTAGGACATCAGGGATAGGCATCCAAATAACACCCCTTTGTCACTTACATCTAAGACATAGTTTTTTCCTCTAGGGTACCAAAATCCACTGGTACTTGTTGACACGGTCATGATGAGTTTTTGGGGGGTATCCCACTTTGCGGAGGTAAGCCACAATGAAGGGGTTCCAAAAGTTAGGGTGGGATATCGCACTCCATTATGTATCGAAGGCTAACTTGTCATAGTCCTCCTCGTGCATGTCGAGGACCATATCAGGCGTCGTCAAGGACCAAAGGGATAAAGTGCCAGGAAACCATCTTGGACGTGTCATGAATGAGGTATCCTAGTTTCCAGTCTATTAGGGCTCTTTTACTCAAGGTCCCTCTCAATAATGGGATTCCCTTAGCCTATTATTCTTCCATTTTGTATTGCTTGATTGTTGATTTCATCACCTGGCAAAGGATACGATTTGTAAGGGGCTTCCATTTTGTAGCTAGGAGTTTGCTTGCACTTATACCCCATAGGTTAGTGCATCATTTTATTTCTAGATAGTGTTGCTTGTTGGCTTTCTAGCCGCTTTGTTGTAGCCTCACCTACTGTGACACGTTGTTGCAGTCCAGTTTAGAGCTTACTTTTTGTCATGTGTGCCACCATTTACAAGCTCTCCTTCTGCACACTCAGTTGTAGTTGGAATTTTGAGCTTGCATTTGACACCCTTAAGCCTGCATTCATCATATAGCAGACTATCACATCATCATTTCTCCACCATGCTACTCCCATAGACTTAAGGGGCATACCCCTCCGTTCGATTCCTTGAACCGCCACCATCGGATCCATATTCGGTGTAGTTCCCCACCATTAGAGCCATACACTACATCCAATTCTGATTCAGATTCCCATCAATCTGAACCTACCTTGTTCATTTCCTCATCTAACCACATGCTAGGTGCAACTTCTAACCCTTTCCAAGGGGGATGGTTGATAGTGGACTCATGACCACTCCACTCGTCATATCAGGTGTCCCTTCTACCAGACCTAGAGGTCCTGGTCATAGTGGAACCCTCACCACTGCACACACTTTTGTTGGTCCGCTACCCACTAGTGGTGGCCCCACACCAGCCACCATGGTTCATACCATACCTTCATTTATGCATGGGGGCACTACCCCTTCTACCACCATTCTAGCTATTCACACCATGTCAGTGACTACTCCTATTGTTGGAAGTCAACCTTACCAACCCCCATTTGCACGGGATAACTGCATGTACCAGCACCATTGCTAGCCCTCCTCGATCTATTCTAGGTCCTAGTCTACCATTTATGGCTGGTCTCAACCTGCTTGACTTGGCACAGTTGACGAATGACCCCATCCATCATGACCCATTGTGGCCTCCCATGCCTACCAAACTCCCTTCGAACANACCATTTATGGCTGGTCTCAACCTGCTTGACTTGGCACAGTTGACGAATGACCCCATCCATCATGACCCATTGTGGCCTCCCATGCCTACCAAACTCCCTTCGGACATCCCTAATTTTGAGAGAAAGGTGGGAGAAGACCCTCAGAACCACATTATGTCATTTCACTTATGTCGTTCCTCTGACATCATACTGGATGATTCCATCTGATTGTGGCTATTCCAACACACACTTAGTAGTGTTTCCACCAAGTGGTACATTGAACTGGCTCATGCCTCGATGTTTCTCCAATACTTATAGTTACATGTCTGTTATGATGAGGACGTGGAAATCCTATTATCCTGTCAATAGAAGATTGCTACCCATATCACAGTTCATATCCATGAGTGGTGTCGTCGTCATAGCTTGTGTAAAATCCAGTTAGATGACAGGATTTTCCTCAATTGGTTTCTCAAAACCTTACTTCCCCCTATCGCCAAGGACATTGCATCGAAGCGCCCACAAAGCGAGGAGGAAGTTATCCTCAAAGAACAATAGTTAGATCTTATATATTCCCAATTGAATTATCTTTATACCATTATATATGTCGCTCCCTGTGTTGGCTTCTCACGTCGAGATACATCAGGGGCATCCCATGTTGTTGATGGTGTTATTGGATTTATTAATCAGCATCCCCACCTTTACACAACCCCTCCTTCGATGTAAAATCACTCTGGTAACACTCCTGGTGTTGCCCAACCTAGCTACGCCCCTGATTTTTCACGTATAACGACTCAGTCTAAATCCACACCTTCCTATATGTCTACTGCACCCACTCCACACCTTCATGGATCAAGCTGCTTGGCACCTTCATGTAATGGACAGATGGTAGGCTTTGCATCCCCTCCCACTGCGCTTCCTTACTTCCCACCATGTGTGCAACCTACACTTGCTCCAGCCTCAACTCCTCCTATTCCTCAAGGACATGTCCATGCTCAGTAGAACCTCCCTAATCAACTCACCCCTAATAACCAACAAGGACAGGGAAGATGACAGAGAGGTATAAACTGAGGAAACATCCAACCTTAAGGAGGTGGATAGCGACCCAACCCTCTGAATAACAATGGAGCTAACCCCCTACACAAAATCCTCAATGTCCACCCAGACCTAGGAAGAACCCTTCGTTGTGGACTAACCATCTGTGCACCAATTGTGATACTTATGGCCATTATACACATTAATGCCCCCACATGAATGGAGACCGCCAGTTGTTACAAACTGACAGTCAACATGACCCCAATGCAGTAGCTTCAGCATAGCTAAACCCAACACCACAAGGTCCTCCGCCTATGGTGTTGCAGAACCCATTACCACATCAAGGGATGGTTACAACCCAACCCTTGGTACCACAAAACACTACACCCATTTTTGTGGGTCAACCCGTTGATCCTGGTGTCCATCACCTTATGACATTCTCGTATGATGTCAACTTACAGACTCAATGAAACTAATATGGCTCCACCACAAAAATCATTAGTCCATCCATGACATATACCTCTACATCCATTGACATGTCCTTAAATTTGTCGATATCTCCCATGGATGCAATTCCCNTATGGCTCCACCACAAAAATCATTAGTCCATCCATGACATATACCTCTACATCCATTGACATGTCCTTAAATTTGTCGATATCTCCCATGGATGCAATTCCTAAAGTCCCTAAGTTTCTTTTGCTTTGCATTGCAAACAATTATACTGCCAAATCTATCCTCAATTATAGTATCGTCGATGACCTATCCTAGTCTCCCTCGGTCATGTCTGCTTTAATTCCTGCAAACGTGTCCTTCGCAACATAAAGCCTTATTATCAACTTTAGGTGTCGTTGACCCCTCCGATTCCAGGTTGATCGGGCTTTTGACTTGGATCAAGGAGAACCCCGAATGCCATCATTCGTCGCCTTCCATGTTCAAAAGCCTTATTATCAACTTTAGGTGTCGTTGACCCCTCCGATTCCAGGTTGATCGGGCTTTTGACTTGGATCAAGGAGAACCCCGAATGCCATCATTCATCGCCTTCCATGTTCATGTCACTATTCAGAATTTGGTCATTCATCGATGAGGGTGCATCCACTTGTGTTATGTCAACCTTTGTTTTGAAGAAGCTAGGATCCCCAACCCTTCAACCGTCAACCACTACCCTTCGTGCTTATGATGGTCATGTTTCCCAAGCACAAGGTGTTCTCACGAATGTCCCCATTGAGTTAGACAAAAAAACTATGTTGATTGAAATTGAGGTTGTCAATGCCCAACTTGATTACAACCTCCTCCTTAGACGTAGTTATATGTATGCAATGTGATTCATTGCCTCCACTATCTTCTGACTCTTGATGTTCCCCCATGATGGGAAGATCATGACTATCAACTAATTAATGTATTATTATCCTAAAGGACCAGACACTCCAGAGCATTCCCTCTGTACTATCGACACTACCATCAAAATTGTCTCCATCCCTTCCCTATTTGTCATTGGTCCAGGCCTAGTTACCAACCCCCCTTTAACAAACACATTTTTTTCTATCCCACCTCCTCCTTCGACGACTAACATATCGGATTTGTGCACAATCACATATGATAACATTCCAACCTCCTCGCAACCTCAGCTACCCCAACCGTAGACCCCTAGGAATTATTGGGGTTCATTCCCCATACACATGATCCCCTTCCTCTTTCCACCTTCTGGAATTGTGAGTAAGCCAATCATGGATACTCTCAACCTTCCAAGATTTACTTTGGGAATTCTAGTGTGGTACCTTGATCCACCCACCCACCCCATGACACCACAAATAGTGTTGACGCTAGTCCAACCTATTGAGATGGTGTCACACCCACCTCCTGGCACATAATTGACTGCTTCTACTGTTACTTATGCCCCCCCTCCTCCCACGAATACTGGGTGAAAGGCACCCAAAACCATGACAGAACCACATCCACCTCCTACCTATTCTTTATGTGATGTCCAAGGCCATGCGACACAAAATTGTCTCGATTTTCCAATCCTTGGCACCCACATGCGCACAGTAGTCGGGACTGACGATGCTCTAGTTTTCAACGTACCAACCATACCTGCAATTAAGAACAAATCACTATGAACAAACCATTTGTGTGCAATTTGTGGATTTTATGGTCATTATTCCCATCATTGTCCAAACTTTACTGAGTACCGGTCTCTCCTTAGTGACCTTTGTAATCACTCCCATGAGTTTGACATCATTGTCCTTGAGGAGATCCACCCACCGACCTCTTCCTCAGACACCAATAACACCATTTATATGATCTCTACTTCTAGTTGTCCTTCCCCCTCATCGACCGCGGAAGACCTCCCTGATCTATCCCGGCACCACTTTTGTGACAACAAAGAGATCCTTGAAATCACCACCAATGTTACCCCATTTCATTTACTACACAGTGTGGAGTTGGCATTTCCCATTAAATGCAAGATTCTGTCACTTTACCTTGTTGTTGAGCTTCTACCCGATATTTCACCATTGAAAAAATGCTTACTTATGCTTGAACAAACTGATAAGGACCATTGTGTCGCTCTCCAAATGATCGAAGCAGCTAAGATCCAATCGAAGCCCCATTATGACTCCCATGTCCACCATTGTACCTTTAACGAGGGGGACCTTGTCCTTGCCTATGACCAAACCCATGATAAGACTGGAAAAGGGAAGTTTGAATCCATGTGGCAAGGCCCTTATGTCATCCATCATTGTCTCGGAAAGGGAGCATACCACCTTGTTGGCTCCGATGGCCGCCACTTGAAGAATCCCCGTAATGGGCTCTACCTCAAGAGATTCTATGCCTAAGTTGACCAATATACGCACCCTTGTTT
>LPNX010983004.1:426381-443958 GCA_001517045.1 Pseudotsuga menziesii | reverse complement strand
GGCATTGATGGACTCTCCTTCAGCTGCAGTTGTCTATCTCCTTGGGATTTGCACCCCCTCTGGGCTGGGGTTTCAATTTTTTGTATAAATAAAGCATGGCTGCCTCCTTTCCGAGTTAGTGAGAGTTGTATTGAGGATCTATTGATGTTGTAATACTATGTAATATATTTTTCTATTGGGATAAAGTGAAGTTTTGGAGGCCAAAATGGTGTAATGCTCTTATGTGTGTGGAATTAACATTGTCTTGCAGCTTTTGTTGTTACCGGTGTCTTTCTCTCAATTTCTACATCTGAATCTTGTCTGGCTTGAATGATTCAGCTGAATCAATAGCAATATAGTTGGGCAAGTAAGATTACTTATTTTTCAATATATCATAGCATATATGTTTGAAGATTCAGATTATACATGTTTAAATAAGTTTATTAGCATGTAATCCCTCTCTTTTTTCATATATCTCTATCCAGATCTCATAAGGTTTTTGTGTAGGATTGTTTGTTAGTTTTCAAGTAGCAGGGTTTGGATGAACTGTGGATCTATCTTGACTCCACTAGGCATCCGACTATTTTGTGAAGGCATTGCCCCTCGACATTCCACTAACTAGTATTTTTTGCAGATCCATTCCAGCAACAAGCGCTCTTCTTTTCCTCTTCCTCCTTCAATTTTTTTTTAAATCAGCCTGGTTACTTGTTTTGCAGCTTTAAAATTGTTTAGATATATCAATTTCATAATTCATTTTGCATAGATCTTGCTGCCTTAAAGCTCATAAACTAGATCTCATTCCTAAAGAAATTTTACAAGCATTCTAGATCTAGTTTTAGGGAAAATTGTCATTTTTCAATGCTGTGAAAGTAGATCTAAAGATTTTTGAATGCATGGTTGTTTCCTTAGAATATAAAAATTTATGTTCAGCAATGGCTTCCCCAAAAGTAGGCAAATATCCCAAGGAAAGCTTGCTTTCCTTGGTTCTTTTTCCACTTCTTTAAAAACTAGTTTTAACTTAGAATTTTTGGATAAAAAGTGTGTTCATCCAAAAGTACTTTAAAAGTACTTTTGGGCATATTTAACTGTGATAAGCTTGTTATTTTTTAGCAGGTATAACAAAAAAGAGGAGGAGGTGTTTTCCGGAAAGCATTTTTGGACCATTCAAAATCCCCCAGGGGATCTCCGTCTTCCCAAAATTTCAAAATTTCGCAATTTGTAAACCTTTGGTCTCATTCCATANTTCCGGAAAGCATTTTTGGACCATTCAAAATCCCCCAGGGGATCTCCGTCTTCCCAAAATTTCAAAATTTCGCAATTTGTAAACCTTTGGTCTCATTCCGTATAAGGACCAAGTGGATTAATTTTAATGTGCTGATATTGTAATTTCTGCTAATAAAAATAAAAATCTCTTCGAATAGGCTCTTTCGAGCCTATTCACCACCCCCCCTGGAGGGATTCGCATCTGTGTCATTTTTTACATTTTCTCATATTTTTTTAATCTAGTGTAGTTCTAATCTACAGGGGTAGTATACTTTGACTTATAATCATTGTCATATTCCATATATGGTGGTTTCAAAGTAATTTTAATACTTACCCCACGAGCCTCCTTTTGAGCCGAAGGTGAAGAAAGGGTCGTGGTAGTCTAATTAGAAAATTGTGGTTTGCTTATTTGTTTATGCTTCATCTGCTATCATTAATTGTTTTGATAATAATAATAAAATCAACCCCTCCTTGATTCCCTGATTGAGGTCCACTTGGACTGAAAGAGGTTCCTGGAGGGTTTTCTTTTTAATAAGAACACTTCTTTTAAAATTTACTAAAAATAACAAAGACTCCAGTGTGTATGCTATGTACTTGGATACGGTTCATCCGATCACTCAAGCTGCATCAAAAGCACTTGAGTGACTAGATTAATTAGTCTTCACCTCCCAAATTGAAAAACCATCAAGCGAAAAACCAACGCCTTGAACGAACTGTAAACGGTGGGGAAATACCCAAAGGAGTGGGAACAACTGGAAAGTGACCTCGAGGTGTCGATCTCTGTCACACCCTGATAGGTGTGTTACGAACACATTCTCCGAGACTCCATTCCAGCCCACAAACACCTTGCGGGTAGCCGTGAAAGTTCACTTTTGGACATACTCCAAGTACCCCTCGGGTATATCTGGAGTCCCCTTTTTCACCTAATTTAATTCATTCACATTCCACATTAATTTAAAATCTACCAAGAGACATTTGCAAAACATTATTTCAAGTGCATGCAAGAACGTTATTTTCTCTGTTGACTCCATTTAAGGCACTGGTGATTTATTTGATCAATTCTTTCGATTATATATATATTGAGTGTCATTACTGTGCTTATCTTCTTTAAATCTTGCATCTTGTTCTCTTTTGTTTCCACTGGTTAATTTCAAAAACTCCTAAACAACTTAATCAATATAACACCATCACACTAAGTAATTAGCCTTAGTATTTTAATAGGATCTACCCCCCTTGGATTCGTTAGGAGTTATCCTGAACGAAGGAGTCAAGATACAGGTGACATCCTTGACTCGAGACTTGCCCCCAAGGACACATCGAGTGGCTTGAAGATTTATACCATGTAACCCAGGTGTGTGAAAGGCAGCAACACTTCTCATAGATGCTCCCTATATTTTATAAACATTAATGGTCTCCTCAGCTTCCAAATACATCCATAAACCAAATCCAAGTTGAATTGGTGTGGCTTCTCATGCTATGTCATGTGGCCTTTCTCTTCACCTTCCATCTTCTCCTAAATTGAGTAGGAACCCATTGGGCTTCTCCAAATCACATGAGAGCTCTATTAGATTCTCTATTTCGACCTGGTATGTCAGAGATGTCAAATGTCAGCCTTAAGATCTGACTTGTGTCATAACTCTCATAGAATATCCATCATTGGTGTCATAGATGTCATAAGTGTAAGGGGAATCTAGCCAGGTGTCCATGAAACTCCCCATTTGGCTCTTCCTTGCTCATGTAAGTTACACTTCATCCAAAATTCGACCTATGAAGTATATGTACAAGTATATTGACCTTATAATCCATCCAAAACATTAGGCTTTCCATAGATTTTAGATTGCAAGAGGTGGATGCCATTTAACATAGGAATTAGCTAGTGTGGGTCCCACATCCTCCATGTGTCCTCATGATCACTTGCCACTTTGATTTTCCCTTGTATTTATTTATTTATCTCCTTTATTAAATATTTATGCTAGTATAATGTTCAAACATCATTTATTGTCCCCCTTATTCCAAATCTCAAAGCTTCCACCCCCAACCTAGGAAACTAGTGATTTTCCTCCTTGGTAATTATTTGACCTTTAGCATCAATTTGACAACTTTCATGAATATGGAAAGTGTGATTTGGCCATTGTGACCCAATGCAAAATTCAAGACATTATAGCAATATGTTTCTATTTTGATTGACCCTGGATCTACCCACAGCTATATCACTCCTAAAATTGTTGAGATTTGTGCTTTTAAGAAATTAAAGCATAGCGAATCATGGTTAGTTCAACTGGCCGCATGAACCAAGAGAAAAGNTACCCACAGCTATATCACTCCTAAAATTGTTGAGATTTGTGCTTTTAAGAAATTAAAGCATAGCGAATCATGGTTAGTTCAACTGGCCGCATGAACCAAGAGAAAATTTAGTGAAATTGTAGATAAATTTCCATTAGATATGGATGGGCTATTCACTTATGCAAACTTGAATATTATGCCACTTGGTTCCTATGATATTCTCATTGGAATGGACTTGTTAGAAGCACATAAGGTTAAACTTGACTGCTACAACAAGACATTTGAATGCATGGATGAAGAAGGAAACCCAAGGGTTGTAAGAGGCATTCCAAAGGTGATTTCTATTAGGCAGCTTTCAGCAATGCAATTGAAGAAGTTCTGTAGGAAAGGTTGTCGATTGTATGCAGCCCATGTTTTGGAGGCAACGAAAAATGAAACCCATAAGTTGAAGGACTATCATGTATTGCAAGAATTCAGGGATGTTTTTCCTGATGAGATTCTAGGGCTTCCTCCAAAGAGAGACATTGATTTTACAATTGACCTTGTGCTGAGTGCCGCGCCAGTGTCCAAGACACCCTACATGATGAGCACACCATAATTTCTAGAGCTGAAAATGCAGTTACAATAGTTGTTGGAAAAGAAATATATCAGGCCGAGTGTTTCGATTTGTAAAAAAGAAAGATGGGACACTTAGGTTAAGTATTGACTACAGGAAGTTGAACAAAGTTACTGTGAAGAATACATACCCATTACCTCAAATTGATGACCTTTTTTTATCAAATGAGAGGAGCAAAGGTATTTTCAAAAATTGACTTGATGTCTGGTTACCATCAGGTAAGAATCAAAGAGGAAGATATTCATAAGACCGCCTTTAGAACAAGGTATGGCCACTATGAGTTTGTGGTGGTACCATTTGGTCTCATAAATGCACCAGCTACATTCATGTGTCTCATGAATAGTGTTTTTAGCAAGTATATGGATAAGTTTGTTCTTGTCTTCCTAGATGACATTCTTATTTATTCTAAGAATGAAGAAGAGCATGAAGAACATTTGAGAATGGCATTGCAATTGCTAAGGGAGCATAATTTGTATCCAAAGTTGACCAAATGTGACTTTTATAAAGATAAAATTCATTATTTGGGGCACATTATCTCAGACGGAGGAATATCTGTGAACCCTGAGAAGATTGAGGCCATTATGAACTGGCCAACTCCAAGAAATGTGACAGATGTGAGATCTTTTATGGGACTTGTCGGGTACTACACGAGGCTCATTGAAGGATTCTCCAAGGTCACACATTCAATCAGTTCCTTGCAAAACAAGGGGATAAAGTTTGAATGGACACCAAGATGTGAGGAAATCTTTCAATGATTGAAGAATCTTCTTACAAGTGCACCAATTTTGAAAATTGCAGACCCAGAAAAATACTTTGTGGTGTGTACCGATGCATGCAATCAAGGACTTGGAGGAGTTCTTATGCAAGACAACCATGTGGTATTCTATGAGTCAAGAAAGTTTAAGGAACATGAGAAGAACTATGCCACTCATGATTTAGAACTTGCGGCCATAGTACATGCTCTAAAGACGTGGAGGCATTACTTAATGGGAAGGAAATTTGAGCTAAGGACAAACCATTGTGGTATGAAATACTTGTTTGATCAACCAACTTTAAATGCTAGGCAAGCTAGATGGTTGGAATTTTTGTGTGAATTTGATTTTGAAGTGAGATACATAAAAGGAAAAGAAAATAAGGTGGTTGATGCACTCATCACGAAGGTACATGAAATGCATGTGGCATCTCTTAGTACTTGCCAACTAGATTTGAGGCAGCATATTATTAATCATATTGCCAAGGATGAAGTGTATGTGCAGATAAAGAACAAGTTGTAGCAGGAAAACCTTGAAAGGAAGTACGAAGGATATCAATTGGAAGGAGACAAAATTCTTACTTATAAGAATAGAATTTATATTCCAAATGTGGTAGACTTGAGGAGGATTGTTATGGATGAAATTTGTCAAACTCCATATTTTGGTCACCCAGGATATCAGGAAACAATTGCTACAACCAAAAAGTAGTATTTTTGGCCGGGAATGAAAAAGGACGTTGCTGAGTATATTTCCAAGTGCATGAAATGTTAGCAGATGAAGGTTGAACATCAACACCTAGCAGGTTTGTTACAACCTTTTCCAATCCCTGAATGGAAATGGGAAGTCATTTCCATTGATTTTATCACTGGGTTGACAATGACTATGAGACAACATGATTCCATCATGGTTGTGGTGGATAAGCTAACAAAGGCAGCACATTTTATACCGTTCAAGCCCACATATAAAGTCGATGCCATTGCAAAGATTTTCATGAAGGGAATTTTCAGATTGCATGGATTGACTAAGACAATCATTTCTGACAGGGATACCAAGTTTACTTCAAATTTTTGGAAGGGTATTTTTNATTGCAAAGATTTTCATGAAGGGAATTTTCAGATTGCATGGATTGACTAAGACAATCATTTCTGACAGGGATACCAAGTTTACTTCAAATTTTTGGAAGGGTCTTTTTGCATATTTGGGTACAAAGCTGAACTTTAGCACCGCCTACCATCCTCAAACCAATGGGAAAACAAAGAGAGTAAATCAGGTGCTTGAAGACATGCTTCACATGTATGTAATGGACAAACCATCCTAGTGGGAGGATTATTTACACTTGGTAGAGTTTGCATATAATAACAGGCAGCAAGCATCATTGGGAATGAGTCTGTATGAGGCTTTATATGGAAGAATATGTAGGACACAAGTGACTTGGGATAATCCAGTGAATAGAATTATGCTTGGTCTGTAATTGCTTAAGGAAATGGAACAAGAGGTTGCAAAGATCAGACATAACTTGAAATCAACCCAAGATAGACAGAAGAGCTATGCAGATAAGCATAGAGTGCATAGGGAGTTCAGTGTCGGGGATCATTTTTATCTTATAGTGAGGCCAAGGAAGAGTTCCTTGAAGCTTGGGAGTTGTTCCAACCTATCACCTAGATATTGTGGGCCATTTGAAGTGCTTGAAAGAATAGGGTCAGTTGCATANTTATAGTGAGGCCAAGGAAGAGTTCCTTGAAGCTTGGGAGTTGTTCCAACCTATCACCTAGATATTGTGGGCCATTTGAAGTGCTTGAAAGAATAGGGTCAGTTGTATATAGACTTGCATTGCCTGCTAGCACTAGAGCTCATAATCATTTTCATGTCTCTTTGCTTAAGAAATATATACATGATCCTAGCCATGTGAGTAATTGGGATGTGATCTCGATGGAACCCAAGGGAGAGTTCCAAACCGATCCATTGCACATCTTAGATAAGAAGGTAACAGTGCTCCAGAACCGATTCGTTGGACAGGTAAAGGTGCAATGGAGGCACTACAGTCCCAATGAGGCTACATGGGAGCTGGAGGATGCCATGAGAATGGCACATCCATTTTTGTTCAATTTTGCAGAGCACTGAGAACAATGCAAATGTAAGGGGGAGGGGAATGTAATATCTCGATTTTGACCCTATGGTATTAAAATTGTACATGATGTAAATATTGTTATTAAATCATGGTGAGGAGCTCAAGGCCAAGGCCCCTCCATCAATTTAGCATTTTATGTATCGGCAATTAAAATCGATACCTGTGGTTCTCATGCTAACCAGACATAATATAAATTGAGACATCATGTAAATATGCAATTTAATAAAATACCCACAACTAGCTATGCAACGCAACAAGAGATGGGGGCATGATTTTCACAGGGAATAGGGAGGGAAATTATTCAAACCCTTGAGCCAATAGTGTGAAGCCAAATGTCAAGAGAGAACCCATAAACTCTCAACTACCCATTTTATCCTATGCACCCAATCATTTAATTCCTCCAGGAGTTGGTTGAGGCAATTAATGCATTGGGAATGGAGAGGTATGGAAGCCAATTTTGTATTGCGGCAAGCCATCACTCTGGGAAATCATATTTTTTGCTTATGGGGCAAGAAAACACCCAGAAATGTGTGCCCAATTCATTTTTCCTCACGTAGGAGTTTCACTTCCTCACGCAGCAGAAGCTAGCTAGGGCGTTCTGCTTCGCATTTTTCTGCATTTTCCTTCACTCCTCCATGGCTGGAAATCTATTTTTGGTTGCCCACGATTTCTGAGACTAATGGAAACCCCATCTTGGGCATTCCACAGCCCAAACATTTTTCTTCCTACCCAGCACTTATGTTTTGTTGTTAGGTACATCCTTGCTTTGGTCTGAACGTGTAAGAGTTAGGAGCGAAAGAGGACCATAATTAGCTTGATAAACCTAGTGAAGAGAGGAACCTCACAGAAGATGAAAAGTGGTTGGATACTCTTCTATGCACACCTGGGAGAACACTAGAAGGGAAGGTATGGCCTGAGGGACTGTGTAGAAGTGAAGGGAATACTTCCTTGTGTTGGGTGTGTAGGTATTGTGGATACCAAGCTAGATAGTCTTGTAGATGTGTCCATAGCTCTATGGTTGAGCTCACTAGCTTAGAAATTCTTCCTTTCCACTGCCTTAGCAGCCTAATAAACCCAATTGTGGATTGGATTGGTTGAACCTTTGTGTGTATTTGGCTATGTGTAAGTCACTACCTTAGCATCCTGATAAACCCAATTGTGGATTGGCTTAGCTGAAACTTTGTGTGTATTTGGCTATGTGTGAGTCACTGCCTTAGCAGCTTGGTAAAACCAATTGTGGATTGGCTTGGCTGAACCTTTGTGTGTATTTGTCTATGTGTGAGTCATCGCCTTAGCAGCCTGATAAACCCAACTATGGATTGGCTTGGATGAACCTTTGTGTGTATTTGGCTTTGTGTGAGCCTGTTGTTCCCTATCTCGTTGTAGAAATCATCCCCAGCTTGGGGTGGCAGTTGTGTTGAGAGATTAATGAACACAACTGGCCTATGGTTGGTTGGAATGTTGTAGCGACATAGCTAGTTGCTTGGGGAAGCTCATTTTCAAGATAAGTATTCTCTTGTATTAATTCTACAATGTATTTGTTTTAAGAATTTTTATGAATGTATTGAATGCTTGCTAGAGATTCAAGTAGAGATTTACTTCCGTTGTATTTTCCTGCATTATACATCTACATTTGCATTTTACTTCCAATTCATTTTTCCTATGTTCATGGGGCTAGATGCCCGGTTATAGTGTTGTGTCCTCTACATTTCTCTAGATGGACGAGAGGGGACGTGATAGTGTGAATGCGAAAGGATAAAAGGAAAATCTAAAGTAAAATGAGTTTTTCCACACCCCAGAGTCTGCTCCGTGGAAGCATGAAGGAGAAAGGTGAAAAGGAAAATATATAGTAATATGGGTTTTCCGCTACCCGAAGTCTTCCCTACGGAAGGCGGAAGGCAGAAGGTGAAAAAGAAATCATAAAGTAATTTGGATTTTCCACACCCCGAAGTCCTCCGTACGGAATGTGGAAGGTGGAAGGCAGAAGGAGGAAAGTGAGAAAGGAAATATAAAGCAGTTTGGGTTTTCTACAACATGGAGTCTGCCCTGCAGAATGCGGAAGTTAGAAGGAAGAAGGCGAAAAGGTCCTGTTAATTGCGAAAAAGGACTTTTCTAGTTGCAGAAAGGACCTGTTAGTCATGGAATGACTGTTACAGTAGCAACTAAGCTTAAGAATGAATGTTATAGGAGGATACATGACCCATGACTTGTATGAAAGAAATGTTTTTTTTATGCATTTTAGTCAGGTTGTATGGGTATGTTACAATGGCACCCACATATCATGATCTCCCTACCTTGTTTCGATCCATTTCTCATGCTTACCTCGATTTGTGGGCCACCAGGAGAATAGAACCCCTTTTGTATTGGCATGTCCAGGAGCCCTCAGCTCCATCCATACTACAAGCTTTGAGTTCTTTTACCACCATTCATCGTTCCACAAGGAGGCCCCACTAGTGTTCCACTATTATTTTTTCTCCCTATAATCCATGATCACATCATCACCTCTTTCGACATAATGAACACTTCCTCCTTGCTTAACTTACCATTACGAAATTCCTCTTTAGTTCCAACATTAGCTTCCATTTTAGCATCCAGATTAACTTACATTTTAGCACCTACTTTAGTTAAAATCAACGCTAACATATTCATTTTTAGTGCTAGGAATATCTTCCTTTTTAGCACTAAGTTTAGCTTCCTTTTTAGCTCTGAATTTAGCGTTGAGTTACTGGAGTAACCAAATAAAAGAGGGGCAAACTTTTCAAAATGTCATTTAAGAAATATTAAGGACTAAAAACAAGCCACTTTTCTCAATCCTCATGAGTGTGAGAGAAATCCTATAATTGTAATTATAATATCTTATTTTCTCTCATAAAAAATCCTCGACACCTACTCTTTCATTATTTTCTCATTTCCCCTCTTTATCTCTTCCCTTCTCTTCATTTTGCCTTCTTCCCTAAGGGTTTCATCCTTGTGGAGACTTGGGTTTTATTTTCATGAAGGAACCTCCATGGGGAAGGTATTGGATTATTTTTTCCCTTCTACCCTTCCGTTCATCTTTTACTTTGATTTCCCTTTATTGATTTGCTAATTTTTATTATGTTTTGTTGTAATAAGTTTAGGGTTTCATGCATGGAGGCTAAGGTTTCATGGAATAACCTCCATAATGAAGGTAATGAATTCGCCTTTCCCTTCTCTTCCTTCGTCATTTTTTTTAATTTATTGATTTACTAATGTTTTTGTTCTTTTGATGTTGCGGGTTTAGGGTCTCATGCTTGGAGGTTAGGGTTTGGTTGAGGAACCTTTGTGAGGAAGGTAATGCCTTCTCATTTTCCTTCTTCTCCTTCCTTCATTTTTAATTTGAGTTCTTGTTATTGTTTTGCTAATGTTTACTGTTGTTTTGCTATTGCAAGTTTAATGGAGAAAGAAGAAAAAATGATATTTTTTTTTCTTCTTAATGCATAGGTCTAGTTCATGGGTCTGGCCTAAGGAAGGCCCTTGTATTCTTGTAAGGAGATATAGGTTCAAATCCTGGTACCCATATATCTTTTATTACTTATTGTATTAAATATTGATATTTATCTAAGCTCCACATTATTCACTTGTTTGGATGCTTAGGTTAGCCTAGTTTCAATTCATATTTGCATCCTTAATAGAATATTTATGTGGAAATATAACTCAATTAGAATTCTTTCCTTTTGTAAAGTGGGGTTCAAATCCCAAAATTCTCTTAGCATTTTCCATTATGTTTTCATTTTTTACCATGTTCCTATTATGTTTCTGTAAATTTTAATTTGCATCAACTTAGTCTAGTTCTAGTTCACATCTGCACTTGTAATGGTAGATTTTTGTGGGAATGTAGGTCAAGTAGAGCTATTGTCTTTTGGCAAGTGATATGGGTTAAAATACCAGCATTCCTTTACCATTTATTTCATTCATTCTTTTTTTTACTATTTTCTATTTTTATTTTTGTAAATTTTAATATACAAACAATTGGTGCTAAACCTGGTGCTAAAAAATACGCTAAACTTGTTGTTTTGAAAGGTTGTTTAATGTTGACTTTAACTTTTACCATTTGTGCCAAATTGAAAAAGAAAAAGAAAAACACTAAAATCCAATTCTAAAATAGGCACTAATGATCAATTTTACTGTAGCAAGTGTTGTTGTTGTTCATGTTGGATAATGTCTCTTAAGATAAATTTGATTTAGGTGTGGAAAGAGCAATGGATCATAACAAATCTTGGAACAGGTACACGATGATGGATTAGAGTCCCAATAGGTAACATTGCACTTTAGATAATCACATCATTGCATATGTTTCTCATGGATGGAATTATACACCAAGCAAGTTAAGTGTGTGTTAAAGTTATCCTCGCTAATAAGGGTAAGGTGGCATTGGAGAGGAAACCAACAATCAAAAATACATTTTAATACTATATTAAGGTCTATTACTCAATCAAGAAATGGGCATTTAAAGCATCACAATTATAAGGGACTATACGATCGTCATCAATAACATGAGTAACTCCATGAATCCCAAAGATGGGATGCCATCCAAGTAAGTTTAAAGGGGGCAACTAATTTCCCAATCTTTCAACAAAATTTCCTACTTCCAAGTTTTATGACATCAAGCAAGGAGGCAGACTCTTAAGAAACAATGATGTAGGTCTTGAAATAGAAAAATCACAGAAATAAGGGGGAGCTATAACATTAGTCACCTCGAATGAAATTAATTGTTAGTGTGCACAAGGACATGACAATGAACGGTTCCAACACTGGAAACAATGCATCAATAATTGATCCACAACAATCAACCTTATGCAAAGGATTCCTTTGAAGTGATCCTAGCCACCACATTATTGAAATATACTTGGAAGACAAAAGGAGTAAAGCATGTAGGAGATATCTCCCTCCCTTCACATCTGAGCAAGGTTATAGATGCAATAGGTAGGTGTATAACTCATTAACTAATAGCAATGAACCCATAATATCATACATACTAAGAGTGTAAGGACACAGGGAGGTTGGGAGAGTAGGGGATAGGATACATTAGCTTCACGGAGGATCGAAATTCAATGTTGAAGACATTATGTTCCTTGTAGGAAAAAATGGAGCATCATCACGACAACGTGTTGTGAGACATCTAAACTAAGATGTGGTATCTAGAGTTGTGATAGGCACATGAAGAGTTGGGAGAATTGCATGGCCCAGTTGTAAGAAAAATAAACAAATGGAGGAAGAATTGGTGATAAGGCCACGGAGAAGAGAAGCAATATTGGAGTCGACAAATTGAAGAACTGGGGTCCCAAATACATAAGACTATTGCAAGTAATATTAGTAACAAATCAAATGATGTTGAGGATAAATACAAGGAAATGATGGAGAAAATGGAATAAATGGAGTAGAGTAAGGAATCATTAAAAGAAATGGCTCCTTCTTACTCTCCCCCAACTCACTTAACATACAATTATGACATAAATCTCATGGAAGAAGCAACAATCCAACAACCTCCATAACACCAATAAGAGGAAGCACAATTCTCTAAAACAAGAGGACCAACAATAGCTCATCATGGAATGGTCACTTGTGAAATATGTTTACGCCTATAAGCATTTTTCTCCCATGTCCGTTTTGAAAAAAATGGCACCTTCTTAGTCGTCCCTCGACCCAACAAATGATCTCCACGCGTCCTAACACTATTTGAAACTCATCGTTATCTTGTTAACCTGCATTGTTGAAGTTCTATTTCGTGTTGAAGAAGTTTATGTTTGTTGTGGTTGCTTGTCAAGTAATTTCGCCTACGTTTGATATGATTGCTTGTCTAGGAAGTTTGTTGCATCTCGGCCGATTCCCTTTATCGTGTAACTTGCTCATCTATGTTTGTTACCTCTAGTGTGTACATGGGATGCGGGGTACAATTTGATCTACATGGCATACATGGTATGCCTTGCCTACCTTGGAAGCTCATAGTCATGAGGCTTCCATCTCCATTTTAGATACTCCATATCAAGCCTTCCATCTTCTTGGAAATCAAAGGCTTCATCAAGATAAGGGAAAGAATCAGGTTGATAAAAAGGATATGAAGCATCATCTACCCACTTCTTTGAAAACATATTGCCAAGTTTTCCTTACTTTCAATACTCTCGAAACTTTTATTATCCTCTATTTTGCTGAGTTTCAAGCTTTCTTCTTTCTTCTGAAACCTTGACAACCGTTATGCTCAGTTGCGAGCTTCCTCGGTCTTCTCCTCTGCATCAGATAAAACTAAAACTAGGGTTTCTTCATCATTTTTAACATGGTTTGCAGTGGTTTCAACACTTGGTACAATAGACAAGGTCTAACTATGTTTGCTCTNTCTCCTCTGCATCAGATAAAACTAAAACTAGGGTTTCTTCATCATTTTTAACATGGTTTGCAGTGGTTTCAACACTTGGTACAATAGACAAGGTCTAACTATGTTTTCTCTCACTTGCTCTTGATAATTCCATCTTTATGAACATATCTTGTATTCTGATCATCAGATGTAGTATCTCGATAAATATTTACTGCAGAAATAAGTCTTATTGTTCTCACCTTATGTTTTTGAGTGATCCAAGTCGTGCATAGGTGCACGCTAGGGACAATAGTCAACTGAATGAATCGAGCGTTGTTATGGCGGAAACATAGAAAAGTAACAAGAAAAGCAGGAAATACACTATATCGACAAAAAGTATGCGCATAGACAATATGCAAGAATTTGAACCAATTTCTATTATTACTTATTCTCTATGAAGGTTGGTTGATTGTTACAATAATGTACATGTTTATATATGATGCTAAGATGCTTGGGTGACTACCCATTATGTTCAGTTACAAGAAGTTATAATGGTTTAGAAGTTCAACCATCGTAGACGACTGCAAGACAGAGATATTCTGTCGATGTTCGACAGTCGTCGGTGCCAACATTGCATGTCAAGATGTCGTNGTTACAAGAAGTTATAATGGTTTAGAAGTTCAACCATCGTAGACGACTGCAAGACAGAGATATTCTGTCGATGTTCGACAGTCGTCGGTGCCAACATTGCATGCCAAGATGTCGTATGTCGAAGATGAAACCTATCAAGGTAGTCAGAGTAGTCGAAGTAGTTGAAGTGCTAGAATTTGTCAAATTTCGACAACATGCCAACTACTAGTTGGATCATTCCTCCTTCCTTAATAAAACATGGTCTCCATTGTGTATTCATTCAGGTGAGGAAACTTGTTGGCTATTTCAGTAGCAGAGTACCATTTACCTTGCGTGGGGAGTTGTCCAGCTTTAGCCACTTGAAACAAGGGAATGGAGTTTGTCCTTGAATGGCATATGTGTTGTCCCACAATGGTGTCAAGGAAGAGGTTCCTGAACATCTAGATGGACGTCTTCGGGTTCTATTGTATGCAAGTTGTTTTGTTCCAACAATGGTGCATGGTATGGTCGAAGTAGATCTACATTAAATATTGGATGTAGGCCAAGGCATGCAGGAATGTCGAGTTGAAAAGTGTTTTCTCCAATCTTTTTAAAGATACTGTATGGACCGTATCGCAAGGGTTTCATCTTTCTATATGGACCAATGAAGCACTCCTTCTTTAGATGTAACCAGACCTAATCACCAATTTGGAATGTATGAGGAATACGATGCTTGTTGTGTCAGGCCTTATCTTTTGCATTAGCTCATTGCAACATTTCATGTGCTTGCTTCTGGATGTTGTAGATTTGATCTCTGAAATTTAATGCTTTCTCCACTTCGTGTCCTTCAAAGTCAGTGTCATTTGATTGTGTTGAGGAACTAATCAACTCGATAGGCGCTGAGGGTTGAAATTCGTAACAGATCTTAATTGGACTCTTTCCCGTAGAACTGTGTCGAGCACAATTGCAGATGTGTTATATGTATGGAAGGTTGTCATCCCATGTTTGACGATGCTTATGGTTGTACATGTGAAGCAGTTGTACTACCAAGCGATTTAGAACTTTCGTATGTCTATCTGTCTACGGATGGAAGGTTGTCGATAAAGAAAGTCTCATGTCGAGCTGTTTCCGGAGAGTTTGTCGAGAGGTGCTGAAAAATCTAACATCTTTGTCGAAAATAATGGTCATCGGGAGGCCATAATGTTTCCACACATGTTCAAAGAAGAGCTAAGCAGTATGTTGTGTTGTCATAGTCTTCTTGCATGGTATGAGTATAGCCATCTTGGAAAATCTGTCAACTACTACTAAGATCGCATCATGTTGATGTTTAGTAGTAGGATATCCCATCAAGTAGTCCATAGAAATATATTCCCATGGTGAACTAGGAATTGGTAGAGGTGTGTAAATAGATTCCATAGAAATAGATTCCCATGATCAACTAGGAATTGGTAGAAATAGATTCCCATGGTCGATTCAATGGTTTAGCAATGGCACAAACTACGCATGATCGAATGTACTTGTTGACGTCAGACTTAAGTGAAGGCCAGTAAAAATACTTTTGGAGGATGACAAGTGTTTTTGAGACTCCAAAATGTCCTGCAATCTTGTTGTAGTGCGCATCCCAAATGAGCTTCTGTCGGTGCTCACCGGTCGGTACACAAAGTTGTCCAAGCTTGTATAGCAACGTGTCCTTTAGGAAGTAGTCAGTAGTAGATATTATGTCATTCTGAAGTCGTCGATAAATTATGGAGAAGTCACAGTCTATCGAATACAATTATGGCCAAGTAGTGGTGTCATAACCCTGCATACTCATGATTGTAGATAGTAGAGTAAGGGGTGGTCGGCTGAGACAATCAGTTGTGGTATTGTATTTTCCTTTCCGCTACTTAATTACCAACTGAAATTGTTGCAGGTAATCAATCCACTTGAGTTGTCGAATTGTCTGTAATTTAGACTAGGACGGAGCTAACTACAAAGGTTTATGGTCAGTGAGGATGATCGTCTCCTTGCCAAGAATGTAGTGTCTGCATTATTTAAGAGCTTGCATAATGGTGTACAGTCTTAGGACGGAGCTAACTACAAAGGTTTATGGTCAGTGAGGATGATCGTCTCCTTGCCAAGAATGTAGTGTCTGCATTATTTAAGAGCTTGCATAATGGTGTACAGTCTTTTTCATATGTCAAATACCTTCTAAGAGTGTCGTTGAAATTCTCGGAATGAAATGCGACTAGGTGACCTGACTAAGTGATCATTGAGCCGAGAGCATAGTCCGATGCATCTGATGCAAATCGGGTAACACAAGTACTGGTGCAGTACAAAGCTTGTTTTTGAGTTGTTCAAAATATTGTTGTTGTGTCAGTTTCCATTTGAAGACAGTTTTCCCATTTCCTTTCATCAACTGATTCGAAGGCAATGCGATGTGGCCGAAGCTGAGTATGAACCGTCGATAAAAATTCTCCAAATCAAGAAACTTCTCAGTTCATGAATGTATTGAGGAATGGGCCAATATTTGAGGATATGTACTTTTTTTGGGTCGACATGAATTCCTGTAGAGTCAATTACATACCCCAAATATTTGATGTTGGTCATTGCAAATGAGCATTTTTCCATGTTCAGATATAGTCGATGTTGCTGGAGAGTGTCGAACGTGTTCTTCCCATTATTAACTAAAAATCAAGATATCGTCGAGATAGAGAATGACACACTTGCCGATGAAAGGTCGTAGAAGGTCATCCATATATCTCACGAAGGTTGCAAGTGAATTGGTTAAGCCGAAAGGCATGACTAACCATTCAAACAATCCTTCCTTGGTCTTGAAATTCGTTTTCCATACATCAGTGGAATCGATTAGAATTTGATGATATCCGAACTTGAGGTCGAGTTTCGTAAAGAACTTAGCACCTTTCAGCCTATCGATGAGTTCATCTATATGTGGAAGAGGGTATTTGTTCTTTACTGAAATTTTGTTAAGATCCCAATAGTCGATGCACATGCGTCAAGTTTCATCTTTCTTTGGAACTAGGACGACTGGACTTCCACAAGTAGAGGAGCTCGGGTGGATATGACTCTTGTCGATTAGATACTAGATTTTCCTATGAATTTCTTCGTTCTTGAGAATGGATCTTCTGTAAACAGATGCATCAAGTAATGAAGAACCAGGAACAAGTTCAGTGGAATGCTTTACCTGACAATGCAGAGGTACTCCGTTCGGCTCTTGAAATAGTTCCAGTATTCCTCAAGAATGTGTTCGATCTGTTGTTGTTGTCGGGAGATGCGTTGGTCGGTGAGTCAACTTGTTGTTGCAGTATTCCTGGAATGTTGAGGATTTATCATACTTAATGTGAACTTTTGAGCATGATTGATAAGCTTCTTTGTTTGTTTGGCATATATCATAGCAATAGTTGATGTCAGTTGTCGCTCTGGTATCTCGTACCATTGTTCCTGAATTTTGACAATCACCTTCTAAGGTCATGAATGATATGTACCGTGTTGATCCCATAGGTAAGGTTTCCCAAACAAGGTGTTGGCTATNCTCGTACCATTGTTCCTGAATTTTGACAATCACCTTCTAAGGTCATGAATGATATGTACCGTGTTGATCCCATAGGTAAGGTTTCCCAAACAAGGTGTTCGCTAT
>LPNX010983004.1:400163-426329 GCA_001517045.1 Pseudotsuga menziesii | reverse complement strand
GAAAAGAGGTGCCATGTCACAGAGCACTTCATCTTCAAAAGTCTTGATAAAGTAGGTGAGTCTGCATTAACGTGTGATTCTTAGTTCCTATCCATCCTTCATCCAACCGATATTGTAAGCCTGAGGATGTGGAGTGGTGACAAGACCTAATTTCTTCACAAGATCTTCAGAAACAAAGTTCTTATGGCTACCATTATCAACAATCACATGTAATGTATTTTTCTGAACGCCTGTCTGTGTATNGTGGTGACAAGACCTAATTTCTTCACAAGATCTTCAGAAACAAAGTTCTTATGGCTACCATTATCAACAATCACATGTAATGTATTTTTCTGAACGCCTATCTGTGTATGGAACAAGCGTTCTTGTTCCTTCTCATCGATGATAGTCGAGGCTGTCGGAGTAGTCAAAGTCAAAGCCAAGAGGGTTGATGCATATGGATCAGATTCTACCAGGGTTTTGTCGGATAAGTCGGATGTTGACAAATTTTCCAAAAATGTCTTTTGAGCTTTGCATTTTGATGTATCATGCCAGGTTGAATTGTGATTATCACACCATTTCCCGGTAGGATCTTGTTTGATGCGATCCTTCTTGTCTTTCTGAAATTTCTTCTTGTGATGATTGGGATTTGGCAGATTCGGCTGAGAAGGGTTCTTAAACTTGTCGAATTTGACTGGTGACTTCTTGTCGAATATTCAACTTGTTGGCTTGTTTGTGAAACATGCTTTTCCTTTTTGTTTATCCTCAAGCTTGCTAGCATAACTGATCCAGGGGTCATTCATCTTTAAAAATTACACTGATCCAATAAGAAGAAATGGTACAATGGTTAAATGGTAACACCTACGACATTTTGTGCATGGTCCAGTCAAAACATCCAGCGGTTATAACGTCCATTGTGTAGTTAGTCTGGCGGTGAGGCATAACTATATCGCGTAACAGTTGTGGAAAAGAAAAACGGACGCAAAAATATAAGGATCAGCGGGGATCACAAGCCTTTCCCCTTCCGCAACGGCGGGGCTCACAAGCCTTTCCCCTTCCGCAACGGTGGGGATCACAAGCCTTTCCCCTTCCGCAACGTCAGGGCTCAACGTCGGGGCTCACAAGTATTTCCCCTTCTGCAATGGCGGAAACTTAAAGGATGGATCGGAAGTCGGAGTGGAAGTCGGAGCGATAGCGGAAAGAGAGCCACAATGGCAAATAGATAAAGGATATCACGGTCCACAACGATGGGTACAATCTTGATCGAAAGGATAACGCTTCCGGCAGCCGCAACGGCGGAAGCCCAAGACTTACGGAGCGGCGCAAACCACGATGCGAGGTTTGAAAAGTCAAATCGGAAGACTTGTCATCCGCCATCCGCAACTGCGGAAACCAAAATAACAAAACGTCCGACTCGAAAACCAAAAGACAGCAGATTGAGACAGGGCTCATCGGAGCTAGTTGCTCGTCCCTCTTCCACAACGGCGGAAGTTTAATTCACATATGGTTCCGCTGCGGCACAACTCTGTTTTATACATATATCACGGAGGTCAGATCCTTGGCATGGCGGGAACACCCCTCATGGGGAACATTATGATGTGGCAGGATTTCATCTTGTACAGCTTATTTGTAACAGTTTGGCAAAGCTTTCTTGGCAGTTATAATATTCGATCCGTTGCCACAGTTGAGATGTCGCTGAAAGGCATATGAACAGCCTGTTATAATAAATGAGTGGGCATTTGGCGAGAGGATGTGAACAGTCGCATTGTCTTTTACGTTTTGGCTCCTTTGTAATGGCAAAAATGAGATATAAAGAGGAACCAGGGATGGTTCCAAAGGGGGGACTCAGTTCGTTGGGAGCACAGTGCAACGTTTTCTCTGTGATGAGAAGCTTGGAGAGAGCATTTTGCTGTTCCTTTTGAAGTCGACTATTCTCAGTTATAACTTGGCTTCTTTTGACTGTTGAAGTCCAGTTTTGTAACTTTCAGAGAGGAGGTCTTGAAGACTTTACTGTTAATGTCCAGTTTCTGTGATTAGTCCAGAACCATTTGTACCATTTTAAGAGATTAATTGGATCGATACCCATTGGAGAGGGACCCGGAGACATAGCCCAGTGGAGGGGGTGAACTCCGTTATCAACTTCTATTGGTGACTTTGTTTCTATGTTTTCTTCCTTGTATCTGCCTATCAGTGTTGTGGTTTTCATTCCTGTTCTGAGCATTTAATTTCTTTAATGTTGTTCCATTAATTAACATGTTGATCGCATTATTTTACAACAAAATTTTAATGCACTAAAGTTGAGGTCCTACTGATCAATAATGAAATGCATCTGCAAGCGTACTGACAGTCATAAACTCCATATCTTGTTGAATGTACGAGCATAAAATGCTCACGTACTTCAAGACAAGCAATTTCCACTACAACAAAATATCCTTTTAGGGGCAATTTTGGCTTGCGACGATTTTGGCTTACGATGGTTTTGCTAACCCCCCCCCCCAAAAAAAAGTCATGTGAATTACACTTTTGGGGGTGGTTTTTAGAAACCCCCCCCCCCAAATAAAAGTCATGTGAATTACACTTTTGGGGGTGGTTTTTAGAAACCCCCCCCCCCAAATAAAAGTCATGTGAATTACACTTTTGGGGGTGGTTTTTAGAAACCCCCCCCCCTCCTCATAAGTCATGAGAATTAAACTTTTGGGGGCGGTTTTTAAACCCCCCCCCCCCCACCAAAAAAAAGTCATGTGAATTAGACTTTTGGGGGAAGTTGTTATAAAACCGCCCCCAAAAGTCACAAGAATCATACTTTTGGCTGTGATTGTTTTAAAACCGCCCCCAAAATTTCAACTCTCATGACTTTTGGAGGGGGTTTTTTAAAGACCCCCTAAAGACATTTTCAAGGTGGTTTTACCTTGCGACGATTTTTCTAACCCCGCCCCCCCTAAAAAAAAAATTAGTCTGTTGGGGGCGGTTCTTAACACGCCCCCCCCCCCAAAAAAAAAACAAAAGTCTTGAGAATTGAACTTTAGGGGCAGTTCTTAAAAAAAACCCCTAAAAGTCATGAGAATTGAACTTTTGAGGGCGGTTTTTTAAAAACCCCCCCAAAAGTCCAATTCTCGGGACTTTTGGGGGTAGTTCTTAACCCCCCCCCCCCCCCCTCCAAAAATTCTTGTTGGGTTTTTTTTTGGGGGGGGGAGGGGGGGGTTGGAAAGACCCCCTAAAGGTTATTTTTAGGCAGTTTTTAAACCCCCCCAAAAGTAATGATAAATGAACTATTGGTGGTGGTTCTTTTAAAGTTGCCCCCAAAATTCATAATAATTTGACTTTTGGGGCGGTTGTTTGAAAGTCGCCCCCAAATGGCATGATAATTGGGATTTTGGGGGCATTTGTTTTAAAGTAGCTCCCAAAAGTTATGGAAATATTTTGGACTTGTGGGGGCGGTTGTGATAAAGTCGCCCTCAAAATTCCAATTGTCATGAATTTTTTTTTGGGGGGGGGTTGACTCGAACACCCCCTCCCCCCTAAAGGTCCTTTTTTAAGCCGATTTTTAAACATCCTCCCTTAAAAGTCATGAGAATTTGGACTTTTCTGGGCGGTGGTTATATCACATTTGAAAATCCCACAACATATCCCATGCATAGGAAATATTTGGCATCACATTTTAAGGTTTAGTACACCAAGGATGGTTCTCATGACCCAATTCATGTTACAGGGTGAAGATCCTGAGTTTTAGTCTATAACATGCTGCTTTTGGGTTCTACATAGGCCATCCATGAGGCCCTAGTCCACCTTTTTCCTGTCATAGGGATATGGTGGCTATTTTGAGATTCGTCACATTATGGATTCTTCTTGGTCACTGATCCTTCATTTTATAACAAAACCCATGTTTTTGGAATAGAATATTTGCCTATGATGCTCATGTTCTTTGCATAGTAACCCACATAATTGCATAGGGCATGTGTAGTGTGAGATATGGCCAACAAGTTGAGGAGGGGTACATTAGGGATGGAACTTGAGGACCATTCCATGGTATAATGAAAAATCTAGGACCTTATACTGTAGCATTTTACTATGGAGATATGTTACATGTGTGTGGTCCCAAACCACCATATTGGCCCTCCATAGGGAATCTTTGGCTTGGAAGTGGGATATGGTACTGCTAGTTTTGAAGTTAATTAGAACACTAGACATGGTTCTTGGTGCCCATGATGTGTTTCAATGCAAAAATGTAGGGTATTTTACCATAATGTTTGTCCATGGGGCTCATGAGACATCATCGTATCCCTTAGACACTACAAAAGGTCCTATAAAGGAATCAATGTCATGTGATCAAGATATGATTACCACTTTGAGTTTAGTACATTAAGGATGTTTATAATAACTTTAGACACTGTACAAGGTCAAAATAAATAGTTTGGAGCCATATTGTTTTTCCTTTAGGACTCATGGACTATGTGTGGGCGCCATGCCATCAAATGAGCCTTTGCCTATGGAATTATTGTCCTACGACAAGGTTATGGTGTCCATTTCAATATTTGTGATACCCTTCCCCCTAATTTAAGCTCAAATATTCCATCCTTACATGACCCTTTAAGCATACCCATAGTAAGTCAAAGACCAAGCATAATGGTAATGTGGAGTCCAAAGTGACCAATGGGGTGAAGACAACAAATCCACAAGGTATCACATCTTTAAAGGACAGAAGACTGCAAATATTTGGACTAATGTCATAAGATTGTAAACATTTGTACTAATCACATGAAAGATGAAAAAGTGTGTCAACAAAAATGTATAATTAAAAAGCCACCCATTGTGAAGTCACCTACTAAGTTGTTATTCATAGGAACTATATACAAAATTATTTATAAACTACTTTAATTTCATATATGATAGATACCACCTCAGAATCATGTATGATAGATATCACCTTGAAACACTCTCGTTTCTCAACAAGCTCCCCATGTGACCTAAATACATACTACATGATGGCATCATTCCCATCCTCCATTAGATTTATTTTGTTTCTCTCCCTAAAGCTATAAGTTCTCACCCAATGATATCTATATATTTATAACCACCTCCCTCTTTCCCTTCACCTCCCTAGATATTACCATGTCTTGGTAATGATGACCCTAAACCTCAGGTAGGATGCTTTGGAAAGTCAAGTGCCACGTGGATTGGTATGAAGGGGTTAACCAAGGGATTAGGAAACAAATGTTATTATGCGAATGTCAATGATTTAAGTGTGGGGTTGGGTATCTAGTGTTCAAAATTTTCATCATCCAATCGAGTAAGTATTACATCTCAACATTGAAGTGTGGAATGTTTGCAATGGGTTTAAGGGATATAATTTTTAATGGCTACATCCAACCATAATTGCTATAAAAAACATTAGTTATACCGACTTCTAGAATGTATACACACACTTCATCACTTTGCATGCACATACCTTAACAACATGTGTTTATGCATCTTTGTAGTGTATGACAAAGAGTGCCAATCGTCACTAAAGATGTCATGAAAGTGTAAAACATGCAAAATATTTAGAATCATTTGTAACCTCTCAAAGTTTTGAAGATCCAAATATTTACATTTGACATATCTACGATGGCCATTAGTCCATATCATCGAGACTTTCCTTCAAAAATAAAAATCTTAACAAGCCTTGAACATTTGACCAACCCCAAAAGACAAATCTAAATATATAATAGATTATGAAATATCATACATTAATATGAGACTCGACATACATTTTTGACAATTGTTTGGTTGGATTTCACCACTAAGGTTGATGTTGTGGGTGGAACACCATAAGAACCTTGTAATGTTGTATTTAAGAGTGTATATATATCATAATATACATCATCAAGTTGCGACAAGTCGAATAATATATATATCCTAACATACACTATTTAAATGTTTCATTGAGAGTATTATATTGTTTTCCCTCGTGAAAACTAGCATCCATGATTTGCACAATGTGGGGAAAAGAAGTTCTGTTTTGTTGGTAAACATTATAAAGTTAAATGCTCATCTAGACCACCATTCCGCTTAGATGTACAGTTTATTTTGTTTCAATTGAATATATGTAGCATATTCAAGGCTTGTCTCGTTACTATATTGCATGGGACCTTAAGATGTCATACATCTTGTTTATGAGATTTTAATGCAAAGTCATGAAGAAAGAGAAATTAATTTTAATATCGAGCTTAAAAATCAGTATTTTTCACTTTGAATGATCCCAAATTATCTCGTGGGATCAAAATCTTGTTCCATGCTACCATAACTATTTAATGATCCATTAGAGATATCATTGTCACCACAATTAAAATATCTAAAGTTGTCCTCATACTTCATGGGGAAAAAGTTGAGACATTAATTAGTTGGTTTAAATGGGTCTTGCACTCACATCAAGTACTAACAACACATATATACCACATAACCCTTATACCTTTCTCTCTTGTAATTATTCTGCAACCAATTATCTATCTTTTAAAACAAATAGAGCATGTCAACACCATCATTGAGCTCCAATTAATCCTAGTTGGTAATATTAATGCTCATGACAATTTCATACCTAAGGTAATTAATAATCTAGCTCTATTATTCTAGTTTCACCTAATTTAGTCACCTCGAATATGGCCATGGGGAACATATCATAGTTCTCAATATAGGGAAGGTATGATTCTTGATAATACACTACATACCATTTTATAACAACAATTTGTAGTGGGAAAGAACACTTTAGAATCTAGTTTACCACCTTACCTTAAATTACATCTTGTTTTTAATGTGTAGTTGCTTCAACCATATCTTCCAACCTTATTGGACCCTAACTTGACACCTTGTTTCTAATGTAGAGTTTCTTCAACCATTTACCCCTATCGGACACCTAGCTCAGAGGAAAAAGAGAAATTAGTTACTATATAAATAAAACCTTTTTTTGTAATTCCAGAGACTAATCTATTGAATCAAAATAATAATACAGTCAAAGTACAAATCATGGTGGTAGTTCTATGAACATAATGTAGCAGAGAGAGAGTTGGGACTTGCCCCTCATAGGAATTCAGTTTTTACAGTCAGATTGTTCCTCCGTGTAGAAGGGAAAACAGATTATAGTGATAGCAAAGATAGCAATGTTGAAGCAAAAAAACTAAGTATAACTACTGCGATTAACAGGTAATTCTAGAACCATGATGACCATGACAAAAAAAAGAGACACTAGAACCATGAAACTTGGACTTATGGCTTGGAGGGCATATCCTCCTCAATAAGAACCCCAAAACTGAAGCCGAGTTGTGAATTTGGTTGTCCTTTCGCTCGGAGCCAGTGGGTTGACAGATGTCTGGCCACCATATTTTTTGGAGCTCTTAGCGTCGATGTTGGTATCCTCCTCGCTGCTGGATGGATTCTGCTTAACAGGGAGAGGTTATGTGTTCCTATAATCTGCCGCAATTTTGATGGTTGTTTTACCCTACATGGTGCTCACTATGGGCCTTGTAGGAGGAGGAGGTTGTTTTTCTATGTCCATAGGAGCCACATAAGGGATCGATGAGGAATCCAGGGGTTCATTCTGGGTACCTGTGAGACGAAGGATAAGTCGGGCCAGGAGAATTTTTACCACCCAAAAATTGCGCCTATGGAGGACAGTCTGGTTTGCTGTGGAGTGTGAGCCCGTGAACTCGTCCTCCAAGTCATCCATAAATTGTTGGATATAATACGGTATTTATACATCATAGCCTTTCGTATTAGCCTGAGCCGTAAGACTTCTAGCACGCTCGTTTGCATTTCCACAGCCACAACGTCCCTAGCTTGGCGTAGCACGTAGTCTGCGAGACATCTTTAGATGAGCTGGAGGCACATAGTGGTAAGGATTCTGCACTTCGACTGAGAGGTTAGGTGCATGGATTTTTCACTTCCCCGTCACCACAGGCTCTGCAAAGAGTTCATAATTCACAAAATTGCGTAGGAAAGAGGGAGAAGACGTCATGTTTCATTAAGGACTTAAGGACGGTAAGTCAGGGGAGTGACGTCAGGGGACAACTGTGTGTCCCTACAGCTTCTCTCACTCCTATTTGTGACACGTAATCACCCGCATCCGGGTGAAATAAACATTAATTTCATCAAGCAAGCTAAAGTGAATTAGAACATGGAAACCAAAATTAAGAGAAACCAAAAGTGAGAAATAAATCTCTCTCGAGTCATCAAAGCAAGGAAACTGCTTGACCAAGGAAAGTGTTTCGCTAGGAACATGATTGAGCTAAAGTTCCAACACTTAAAACATGAAATTGATTCAATGGTGACCACTTTTTTCAAAGGGGATGCAGATTGTTCTAGGTTTCATTATGGGCCATCTTAGAAACAATATTAATTTTGGTAGTTTTCGATATTGAACTTTCAATGCAATTTATAGGTCCTTCTAGTGTTTGAAAATGGTGGAAATAATATATATATATATTCACAAGTGTAGATCTTGTCAAGATATTTATAATGAGGTAAGATGAAGGGGGTAGTGAAGCTGCTGAAGAAGATGAAGAAAGTTGACTTGAGTTTGGGCATAAGAAAGCTTGAGAAGAATACTAGTTTGCAAATTGAAACTATTATAGTTTAGAAATGATTTTTTTACTCTAAATCCATTACATGTACTAGTTCATGATTGTTTTACTCTATTTAATTACATCATACATGTATTCGTTTGAAATCAGATTCCTATATTACAACTCCCATTCAATCTTCTCCAACCTGTCTATATGCATAATTTTAAGTAAACACTAAAATTAACAGAGTTTGTTCCTTTAATATAGAAAAAATACCAACAATTGAAAGCATTCCTAAATACAATAAATATGAACATGTAATAAAGAATTTAAGAAATCTCACGTGGGTAATTCTGAAGAAAGTTGAAATAGTTATACCATGACAGTCGTAAATATGTTTTTTTTCTGATACTATCATGTTAAAGGATTTGTGTTAAAAACCTTGATAGATGATTTCGAGGTCAAATCAAGCAAGGGGGTTTTGAGTTTGTTCTGTAGCATATATAAACATCAACATGATTGAAATTTTTTGTTGATGTTCTATGCAATTCATAAAATAAGTTAGGTTAATCCTGCCCCTGTTACTCAAAATTTTGAAAGTAATTGTTGGTCATGATTGTTAGAGCCTACCAACGGATTTTTGTTGTTGTTGTTGTTGATAACTAATTTAGAAAACCCAAAAGAGGCTATCATGGAACCATTTTCATCACTAAATTATTTCTTTTAAGTCATGCCACTATGTCATTCCCTCAAGAATTTATATACAAGTTTATGGTCATTTATTTTCATCATCATACCGTTTATAATATAGTCTATTAAAAAATAATTTATCTTAGAATGTTGTTGAATTGATTTTGATAAAATTGGCTTTTAAATGTTACTATCTTGGTGTGATGTTAGCGCTTCTCTTGGTTGATACCCACCTAGCTCTCTTAGCTTCCTCAGAATTATTGCCATTCAATCGCTTCCTATTAGGCCATAATGTGCAATGAGTTAACTTGTGTGCATATTTGTAATACCCTTGCGTTAACATGCATTCAAATGGGGCATTATAGAGCCATATGATTCCCCAAAGTGATAGGTGAACTACTTAGTAGATCATGTTAGTAGTCATCAAATTGTATCGAACATCAATTGATGCATGTCTAAATATTAACTATTTCAAAGCGTGAAACTTGCTAAACTTGGAAAAATGATACATGCGTGAAATGTGGATCAAAAATAGAAATATGTATATTCAACTCAATGAAATCATTCACAAAATAAAGGCTATGCATAGAAAGAGGGAATGGCTACAAGAATAGGTTTGAAATGGTATATAACCAATCCAAGCTCTTGTGGACCGCAATATAGGAGGACCCATAGATTAAAGAACTTATAGTTCATGCCCACTTGCACACATAGAATATTAGTTGTAGTGAGAGGTCCACACAATTTAGAAGGGGAAGTAATAGACGAAATCATTCATTAAAAGTTCCTATAACCATGTTCTCAATGCTTGGAAAATAGTTCTGCATGAAAATTATGTTTATTTCATGGATTTTCAGGTAAAAAGATGTGAGAGATGAAATTTCTAACACTACCCAACAATTTTTTACTTGTATAATGTTGGAACAAACTATGTCAATTCTGACTCAAATTCTCTTTAGGCTACTAAAAAATGTCAACCAATTGAAGACATTCTCAGACATAAAATTGTAAGTCAGTTCCAAGAATCAAATATGTATGTCAAGAGTTTTATGCTCCTCCTGGGAAGAAACAGAGGAATAGCACCAAAGGGAATAAGGTCTCCATGAAGTAGAGAATGGCGTTGAAAGCTTTTGAGAGAGTCAAATCAAGGAGAGTCTCCAAATCTATCTCAACACTGAAGTATTTTGCATAGAAGACCTCCAAATACAAAAGAGTTATGCAGAGGAGATGGGGTAAGTGGGCTGATGAGATAAAAGATTATTCAAAAGGAGTTAAACTGTGGTTAGGTACTTACAACGTTATAGAAGAAGTTNACCTCCAAATACAAAAGAGTTATGCAGAGGAGATGGGGTAAGTGGGCTGATGAGATAAAAGATTATTCAAAAGGAGTTAAACTGTGGTTAGGTACTTACAACATTATAGAAGAAGTTGCTCAATCTTATGAAAATGAAACTATGAAAAATAATGGTCCCTATGCTCTTACTAACTTCTAAGGTTCATGTAATCCATATACTTCTCAGAGGAATCCTCCATGGGAAGCTAAGAAACAAATTATGATAGACAATGGATTGCGGCCCATTTTGTTATGGCAGGCTCTTTTGTGAATTCCAAGATGAAGCCCATTACATTTTAAAGCCACATGACATCATCTTCTTCTTTTTTATATTGTATATATGAATAAGGGCCGAAGGAAGGCTATGATCAAGATTGAATTCCAGTTTCTTCTCTTTCTTCAACTCTGACCATGTCTACATCTTATTCATTTATTGATGATGTTGGTTCTGAAGATGGAAGTTATTATCTTTACAGTGACGAACTGAATGGTATAAATTTGCAATGGAGCAACCTAAAGGCACATGTGTACATTAGGTTAAATTGATGATGTTGGTTCTGAAGATGGAAGTTATTATCTTTACAGTGACGAACTGAATGGTATAAATTTGCAATGGAGCAACCTAAAGGCACATGTGTACATTAGGTTAACCCTTGAATTGTTGGGTCAGACTTGTATCATTACATCATATCACACCTGTTGACTATGCTGTAGGTTTAGTAAGATGGTGCCACAAGTTTGCATATTGCTTGAAGAACATCTATTTGCATAGTTGTAGCCTTTCAAATACCAAATCCCTAACTTCAAAGTGACTTTCATTACAATGTTGGTTTGATTATTGTTTCACCTTGTTTTGTGCTAAAGCCAAGTTGTCATTCAATAGTTGGAGAACCTCTTTTTCGTGCTTTATGCACTCCTCAACTTCTTGAAACATAGACTTCTCTTTATGGAGGATGATCCCTGCAGTTATCTATGCATAGATAATAACCTAATGAGTCGTAAAAGAATTGTCAACTACATGGATTTTCTTCACGACGTTAAGATAGCGAGAAGAGGGATCAATATGTACCTACTTATTAGAAGGATTGGGAGGTGGAGGCCCCTCTTCTTATTACTCAATTGATTGATCAAATTTGGGCTTAAACTCCATATTCTTTTACTCTTAGAAAACATTTTGGTTTAAGGAGATTATGGTCAAGCATAAGAACCTTGAAAATATTAATTTAAGTCTTAACTTACACAATAACAATGTTATTTTATCATTTTTTAAGTTTTAAGTTTATTTTGATTATTAAATTATATATTTTTTATTGTATAAATAAACAACAAATAAATATAAAATATATTAAGTTTATTTTGATTATTAAATTTTATATTTTTTATTGTATAAATAAACAACAAATAAATATAAAATATATTATATTATATAATTATATAATAAAAAAATTAAAAACAATATGTATAATAATAAGGAAAAAAACAATATATAACATTAAACAAAACCAACATTAACAAAATAAAATCTAATTCCCGCCAGAAGTGTCTTACCTCCCAACTTCCCCACCTCCTTAGCAGACTTCCTGCAAAAATTGTCCATTCCTTCCAACCTCTAGCAAGCAGAATCAACAAAACTCACCCAGGTAGAGCACGGATTTATGTCTCAATTGGTTTTATGGTGAAAATCGGTGAAGCCTGAAGATATGGCAATATTGTACAGATCATTATACGGAGAATCAGCGTGGGATATGGATCGAGACCTTTTGCAGATCATGCGTGCTGAGATAGAGGAAGAACTACAGAATCTTGATGACAAGTATGTGTATCTTTCCTCTCCTTTGTGTTATTGATTGAATGAGCTGCCAAGATTTTTAATTAGGTTTTTTTTGTTATGATTGGGTTTCCATAATAAATCGAATGGTCTGGAGTAGTTAGGGTTTTGATTGAGAGTGTGCATGTGCTGAGAAGTCCCGTGTTATAGTAGATGCCGAGTTTGTATACAGAACATAATGGAATCTACATAAAATATGAAATCCGGACCGAAAAAGCAAGCCCATAAGGAAGTGAACATGCCAATCGTAGAAGTGCATTAGAAGGTTCACATTCACTAGTCGTTATTGGGTAAGATTCCAATTTCTAGATTTGTTTATTATAATCTTCAGAATGTTGATTAGTTTCCAGAGCACCAGTTCAGCCATTATGTAGATACAAGGACATTTCCTGATGGTTATGAAGATGCCATCTAAAAACTCTCGGCCCAACTAAAAACACTAGAGCGTCTCTATATCTAGCGTCTATAGATGATGGCTAGCGTATGATAATCTAGAGTATGATGATCTAGCGTAGAGATCTGGAGTGTATATATCTATGCTAGCATATCTATCTCTATCGAGACAGACCCTATATAAACTACCCATCCTATAACATGCCCTATATACAATCCTACCCTATGATTATTAATAGCAGAAACGACCGCACCATGGGTACCTCAATGAGTGCCATACTTAGTGTAAATCTCGTCTGCACTAATGTATGTTGCCAAACTCACATCCCTGAATTCTTTTCTAAACCTCGGTAATACTAACACTGTGTGCATGGTGTTTTGTTCTATAGGGTAGGGTAGGGATTATCCAACCACAATAATCCATCATGGAATCTACTCAATAAAAAAAAGAAACATGAAAAAACAATAGGAGTATGGACGAAGTGTGGAATATCTAATAATGTCATAATACCAAACTCAAAACCATGTCCTATCCCACTTCCTATCCCAGGGTTTCATAACTACCACTAGAAAGCTATTGGGCAATGTCTCGACATCCACATACTTGCTGAACTGGTGCTTTGGAAACTTACCAGCATATCTGGTTCTTTGAAAAAATAAAAGTGAGGACCTCATGGAAGGTGAAGCTGTGAAGTCCTTCTTAGTTCTCACTGCCTTGAGTCCCAAATCTACTCATGGTTCTTGAGGTTCTACTCTCTCCACCAGTGGCAAGTTCATCTTTGGTAGTAATTGCCTCTTCCCTCTTTTTTATCCTTTTTTTATCTTTTTCATAACTAGAATTGTGGGAAGTCTACATAGTCTCTGGGGTTGATGCACTATAGATCCCAATATCATGCCTTGTGATTTTAGCCAAGTGTTATTTCAACTAGGCTAATCCTTCCTGTCATATGTCGGCCATACAGTTTACAAGGCAATCTTTGTCAGCTTGTCCCATCTTCAGGTTCACATACTTCCAAATTGGGTCCAAAGGCTTCATCATGTTGGCAAGGAAATACTCAACTTCCAACTTGAAATCTAAGGCCAAAAAACCCCGAAAAATAACATCAAACACTGCTGGGAAAAAAACAGCTTGCTGGTAAAAATAAAAAAACCGACCTCTAGATTGTTCTATGAACCATGAAAATGTTAATAAGAGACTAACAACATGGAGTTTGAAAGTGAAACTCTGCATAAATCTAGAAAAAACAATAGTTAAGAGGGCGGAATTTGAAGAAACACCTGGTATTTGAGAATATCAACACCATAGGAAGACGACAATTGATCTGTGCTCCAATAATAATAAAAATTGGGTGGTGATGACAACAATGATTTGGCCCTCTTAAACCTGGTTGTTGATGATAGTAAAACCCTTACCTCTCGTTTCCCAATAGCTGCAAAGACAACTGACCCCAAAAACAAAAAATCAACCTTTAACATGCCTAAAATCACCTTAGGCAGGTGCAATATCTCGCGGTCTGTAGGGATTGTTTCTTAGTATGATATTGGGAATAATAGTTGAAGTGTAATTCTTGGATTCAATGTTGGTTTGGTTATCAAGCTACTCATGGTTTTTGGTTTTGTTGGAAGAGGTGGATCAGAGAGAAAAGCAAGTTGTTGGGGAACATTTAGACGAGCATTCTGAAATACAAACAGCAGGTATTGTTCTTTCTATAGCATCTCATCTCAATTTTATACTATGTAAGAATCCAAAGGTTGTTGGTTTTGATCTGTTTTTGAGAAATTGAAGTACACTCTTCTCTATGTGACTTATCTTGGGCATTGGTTGTGTGAATTTTTCTAATTTGGATGTTGAAACTTGATATAGGGATTTGAAATTTAGTTTCAGTGGTTGACTTCTTTGTCTTTTATGCATGTATTTTGGGGATTGATAAGTATCTAAGCAATATGTTCTTGGAAGGGCACATTCACAGAATTCGAAGGGGAAGGTGGTACTCTTGATTCACTATCAGTAACATTATTTTTGTTTAATATCTTGACTATTGGTTTCGGTTAATATTTTTGATAGGCATGCAGAATTGAAATTTGAAAAGTTGTTCATTAAAGAATAATTGAGATATTTTTCAATGTACAAGGATCTAGAACGACATCCTTTTCTAATACTTTGGCCAAGTCAAATGGTTCTAAAAAAGATAGTATGCATGGTTTCACACAACTGGTAGACCATAATGACAGTCCTAACAGAGAGAAGGTGTCTCTATCTCGGGAGAAGAGAATTGTCACCAATGACTCTGTCGAACCACAACATACAGAGATGGTGGTTGAGATTATCGAGGCGTGGAGCTAGTAGAGTCATCTGTTTCAGAAGTTGACAAGTCTTCCTTGCACAATGACAGGGAGTAGGAAAACAATGTGGTGGAAGAACTTCATATAAAAGAGGATTATAATGCAGGAACTCAATCCCCTTTTCTCACAAATGATGTGCAAGGAAAAACTTTTGACACGTCTTCACAAACAGTACTTGCTTTTGATTCTTTTGCAGTTCCTCTGTTAGATCATGAGACTGTAAAATGAAATTTTGGAGATGAAAATGACATGGTGAAAGTAGAGCTCCTTACAGCGAAGGTGCCTTCAATTGAGACTCCAAACAAGGCTAGTACTAGATATGAAAATGAGACAAAAGGAAGTAAGAAGAAACTTACGGAGGAAAATATTTCCCCAAAGCCTTCAATTCAAAATGAGCAACGCAAGGAAGGGTCAAGCTCTCCTGTTACAAGAGTAGGCAACCAACTTGACGAGGTGAAGTGGAGATCTAACTTCAAACCTTTTTTCTATTGCACATTGGAAGTAACATGACTTACACAGCTGTGGAGGATCCATCTATCCGAGGTTTGATATTACTTTGCAGGCACAAGGGTTACTGAAAACTGTTGTTTCAACAGGCTAGTCGAAGGAGGCCAGATGTTTCAAATATTTAGCTCTTATGTCCATTGTTACAGATGTTTCTTCTTTTTATTTCTTGTCTTCCTCACAAAATTAGGTTTTCCCATTTCCTTTGTTCCTAACAAAATAAAGTTATCTACCATTGTAATTGTTGGCCTTTTGATTTGGTTAACTATTGCAGTTTCACTTTTACATTTTTATATGTCAGCAATAGAGTCTTATACCAAAAAAAATCCACCATTTTTTGAGACCAAAGAGATTTACACATTAGGACCAATAATGATTGGATATTGAAACTAGGATTTTGTCACTTGTGCAAATCTCACAAAAAGGCCCGTCATTTAAACATGAGTCTTAATGTTATGAGCTCATGTTAAAGTAACTCCCTTTTTTCCATTGTACATAGGAATCATCTGGAAGTATGTGATTGAAGTGTTATGATAAATCTACTCATAATCCTTTTTAGTGTTAGCCCCAACTATGTTACCAAGTACATTTTATATGAACTTGTGAAGTATATTTTGTCTTGTAATGACTTATACACATGGTTGAATGGATTATAATGCATGCCAGATGATATAAAATTGATCTATTTGTCTCAACATTTACTCTAATACCAAATATATCTGTATCAATTCCGCTTTTGTGCTCTAATACTGCTTGATATAAAAATTATGGTTATCGAATTCAATCTGATATCATTGGGTTGTGGGATACCTACTACAACCCTATGCTGTGGGATACCATCTGCAACTTTGATTTATGCCTGTCCTTACCCTTGCTCCACAACCCTTAGTGCACGATCATTCTTCATGTGGACACTTGTAGTGCTCAAATCCTTTTAACATCCCTGATAGAACTTTGAAATTTGGTGATTTATCACTTTGTATCATGCATACTTGGTGGGGCATTATGGTTTTTCACCTTCTACCAATCTATGCAATTTCCATTGGATTGCGAGCAGTGTGCTGGCGTTGGTGAATCGCTAAATTTTCGAAGCATGTCCTGACAAATCTGGACCCAAATTTGTGTCAGATCCATCCCCTAGGGCCTAAGAATCTAGTAACACAATGCAATTGCAGGTATTCTATGTTCATGTTAGATATTTGAGTTCATCATAAATATAGACAGTGGCGTGGTATTGTGGTTGTTCACCTTCCTCTAATCTATGCAATTTCCATTGGATTGCGAGCAGTGTGCTGGTGTTGGTGAATTGTTAAATTTTCGAAGCAGATCTTGGCGGATCTGGATCCAAATTTATGTCAGATCCATCCATTAGGTCCTAAGAATCTAGTAACAGAGTGCAATTGCAAGTCTTATGTGTTCATGTTAGATATTTGAGTTCAGCATAAGTATTCTCAATTTAACATGTGTAGCTGGGTGGATGGAAGAATGTGAATGCCCTTTACTGAAGCTAAATATTACAGGTTTTGATCAGGATGCCATGTTTATTTATATCCAGCAATGAATTGATTTTATTGGGCATAGTAAGGGGAGATGAAGGTTATTTCCTTGTGTGAGATTGGTGCTCTCATATGTATACACCGTTGTTGGAATTTTCTCTTCTCATGTTTTTACAATTACGAAATACAATATATGTACTTGATTAAATATACCATATATAACTTACAATTTGTTAGAACTTAGAATAATACATCACAAATAGTCATAATGAAGGGACACCACCCATGAATATGTATGGGGATGATGGTATTATTACTATACAATTATATGGGGATGACAATATTCCACCATACAATTGTAAATTTGTTACTGTTATCTTTAGAAATGTGAACTATTACTATACTCTATTGGAGGTCTTCATGAAAGCATCTTGTATGCCAATTTCAACATTTGTGCACCCCTTAGTTGTTACCCTTTCCCTCTATGTGGCTCATGTGGACTCACCAGGTTAACTCCAGTACATCTTCTTATTGTGCTTCCTATCATAGTATGAGTTTAAGAAGTTCATGAAGAGATCATGTTTCTGGCTTCAACTATATTTTTCATTTTATTTATTCAACTTAACCCAATTTTAGACTGCAAAGGGACTTGAGTCTTGTATTTCTCAATTTTAGATAGCTTGTAAGTGGTAATAATCTGAAACATTTACTACCTACAAAATTGTTGATTTTTCTTTTTTGGTAAGATGAAATTTTATTGACATAAAAGTACATATTACAAATGCCAGTAAATGCTAATAGGATTCCTTCACTAGCAAAATTGGGAACCTAGAAGTTCAAGGAAGTTACAAAAACATAACTTGAAATTAACGATTTTATGTTTTAGGAGCAAAGGTGTATATTGAGAACTCAATCAAAATAGTGAAGGGAACTTGTCAGCCCCTTGTTTTTCCTTTGTATGTGTTATTTGTTGTGCTGGCATTGTCATCCCAATTAAGGGTCGGAAGTGTAAGTTAAAAAATATTCCCATTTCTTCATTCTCATGAAGTTGGCCCAATCATCTCTTTCAAATGTTTCCTTTAGGTAGGCTATGTTTCAATATTCAAAAGCAGCTTGTATCCTTCAAGTTATTAAGCCTTTTCTTTAAATTATAAGTCTATCTACCTCTGCCTATACTAATTTATTTCTCAGTAATTTATGAGCTCTTTATTTTCCTAATTCCTATCCATCTTAGCCTACCAGTCATTCTCCAAGACCTGCAACTACCTGATGAACCTTGTATTAAGTTGCTACCAGATATATATAGTTTATTGCTCTTGAGTGCTTCGGGCCTGATCCTCGTAAGGACTATCCCCTCTCTTTGCTAATTTTCTCTCTCAGCTTCATGATCTCTTCATACAAGCTCCAAGCCTCCTACATGATGGAAGTAGGTGTACCATTGATTCTTTTGGTGTGTTATTTTTCCAAGGTTAGGAAGTACTTTTTGCTACTCGTCAGGCCTATCACTATTCTAGTCTACTGACATACTCTCATTTGTGCTACAGTCTGATGTTTTTGCATCCTCAATGAATTAGAATTTAGGGAGCAGATCTAGAAAATCAGAGGGAGGGAATTTAGAAGGAAGAGAATAAGCTCTAGATAAGATGAGCCTTCCATCTTTCCTGACATAAAAGAATTGTTGGTTGTTGTCTTTCCAGATATAAAGCAATTGTTGTTCATGCATGCTAGGTAGGTGGCGACCTTCCTCCATCTTCAATATTTGACTAAAGATGTGAAGACCCTTTGCCAATGTTTCTAAATGGCATCGTAAAAATTTACCAATCATGCAGCATCCATCCTTCGGAAAACTTTTTTGATTATGCTTCTGAATTACAACTATGGAAAGTGTTTCCTTCCCCATTCAAGAATATTACAATGAACTATAGTTGGTTTTCCATGCAGACAACCACCTTGGCTCATTGCCATCACTATGCAGTATTTCTTCCACCATAGTTGCTCAAAACATGCATTCGGCCCCATCTGCAAGGAATGGCCTAATTATGCAAGCAATATGAGATGGCCTGCTTCCATAGGTGAGAGATGGAGCATGAGGGGTGAACGTGTCTTTGGGGAATTTGAACCTTGATGTGGCTATGAAACACTTCTACTTTACCATTGAATCAAGAACCCGTTGACCATTTGGAAACAATTTTAAATTACCCTTGGTGACTAATGTTAGCTTGTCTTTCCAATTAATCTCCTCTTCGATAGGTGGCATATTTCGCTAACCAATCAACCTCCATGTTTTGGGATATAAATTCCAATCTGAAGCTACAAAATAAACCAACATCAAATTGATAATAATTTTAGTCTCCTTCCACCTCAATATTCATTATCCTAAGTTTGAGATAGGGTTTTATCCAGACCTTCATTTCTACTTTGTTGATTGTACCCTTGCCAATAATATCCACAAAGATAGCTATAGTATTACCTCTATAGTCCCCTACACATCCTACATTTCCTAGGCTTCCCTTTAGAGTTACACAAATGTCAGTTTCACTTGGACCTTCTCTGGGTGGTTTCCAGTACACGAGAGAATCCAAAAACATTGATTGTATCTACTATCCTCTATGCACAAATGTTTTTAACTTGTGTTTTTTTTTACAATCATTAATTTCTCAACATAATCTCTTTTTCCTTCATGAGAAAACATTGTCCCAAATAACTAGAATAAATATTTAGACACCGTGAAATGTCCTTATATTACTTGATTTTTTCTGGTTCAATCTATGCTTCCAGAATCAGTGCCTTTGCTACAAACAAATAAAACTGAAATTATGCCTTTTACTTTCACGATTCTGTATCTTAACTTTTGTTTGATAAATATCTACTGCATAAATTTTTTGTTGAGTTTCTGGTATCATCTGAGAGTTATTGAAATGTTCTTCATTTATCTTAAAGTTTAGGATAAAAGGAGGAAAAATTGGAATGAATTTGGTAGAGTTATATTTTGGATTTGAAATTCAAAGTATAAATGTGACGGTCATTAAAGGTATTCTTGGTGTGTTAGATACCAAACAAAGAAACACACAAAATATGGTATATATGTGAAAATGCAAATGAACCCTCTCCGTTGGAAGGAAAAGTTGCATATGGACCTGCTTTGAATGAAGATACTTATTGGAATGAATCTGGTCCACAAGAAGATACAGGATGGAATGGATCCGGTTCACAAGAAGATACTGGATGGATAGACTATCTTGGATCCATAACTGGATCTAAGGATATTTTATGTCAAGGACAAGGTCCTTTTGATACATTGGAAAATGTGCAGCAAGTTGAGAATCATTATGTAGAAAATTCCATTCCTGAATCTGATTTAAGTCAGCCCGATGACTCTCAAGTAGAGTCTCCTCTTCCTATGGTTTTGTTTAAAATTACAGTTTTCTGCCTTTTGTTGTTATATTTATATGCCCAATTATTAAGACTCACATTGTCCTTCCTTTATTGTTCTTATCATTTTGGCTTATGTTATAGGTACAATACTACAAAAGAAGTAAAATTCATAACTATGTCAAATGATTCTAAAATTGCTACCCCATCTACATCTATGAAGCATCTTATAGCAGCTACACAAGATAAGCGAGAACAAGCACGTTTTGAATCTTTGCCACATTCTTTTTCAATTGAAGAAACTGAGAATTCTATTCTATTTATTTCCATTCCTTCACCAATCTGAGGGATTAGTTCGGATCACAGTTCACCACTCCAACTTCACTTAGATGGTGAGGCAACTGAGGATACAAAGGATGCCATTGCCCATACAGAATCAAGAAGTCCTAGAGTTAATGTGCAGTAGTGGGGTCTGCCAAATACAATGGATCTGGAATCAAGTGAAGAAGGTAAAATAAGCTTAGAGCAAAAATCGGTTGGAGGGACACTTAGTGGAGATACAAAAGCAACAATTGCCAGGAACACTTTTGAAGGAATACTAGACACTGTCAAGGATGAAGAAAATTATTGGAAGAGCATCACGTCATGTTATTTACTATGGAAAATATTGCCTTGCTGGTGAGGTAATCTTGATATCTGTTATTTTCCAGTATGGTAAACAAGCAGCTCATTTTATTTTTTCTTACTGTGGCTTTTTTACATTTGGAAAATTAATGATGAAAATTGTCAAGGATTAGAGTGAAGAATGAATATCTTGCATGTGGATCATTTTTGCATTCATAGTGACTTATGAGAATCCTATACATTGGGTTATTTTTCCCTGCATTAACTTATTTGTCGATGTCTTTTTAGTTAGAACTTGAAACCTCTTACATATGGATGTGGATAATATATCAAAAGATGAAACTGTTGTCTTCAGCAAGATGCACAGTATCCCCTTCCATTCTCTACTACCCAATCATGGTCTCTTGTTGGCCATGGGATTTACCTATCCTCCCTAGAATTGATTATCTTGGATTGATTGAGCACAACCAAATATAGAAAGGCTACAGGATTACACTCACATTCTAATATCTATAATGTGTTTTTTCCGAACCACTCTACAATATTAGGATCTAGGTGAAACTCTGCCACCTATTCTGCATGATGACTTGCATTGATTTAGAGGCCAAAACAGGATCCCTATGGATGATAGATCTCATTTTCCTCTTGCTCAAATTTTGTCCTTTTTGGTTGAAATATTTTTTCAAGCTTCTGTTCTTTTTGCTTGTTTATGTGTGAGTACTTTTTGTTTTGATCTTGTTAATTGGTTGGGTTAAAGGCTTGAGTTAGATTAGGTTTTTAGCTTGATTACTGAGATGGTTTGGTTAAATTGGGGATAGTAGCTTGCTAAGGGCCTGCTTTTATTTAGGTAATAATGAAGATGGCAATGGGGATGTTCATCTGTCCTCTATATGTTGGTGCCGCTGATATAATTTGGAGACATACCCTCACATTTCCAAATCTCCGGACTATTAGGAATGCAGGAAACTTAGTCCCATCCTGAGTTTTCCCTAAATTTTTTTACTAAGAGAAGCTAGGTGCATTCTACTGCGCAACATTGAAGAGATTGTAACGTTGTCCCATTTGTCCATCCGATTTGGTTGAATATAATATTTAATACAAATGGATTAATAAATTTATAATAAATTTAATGTTGATTAACAAAAAATCTTTCTCAACTCTTTTTTACCTAAGAATTAAATCTTTATATTCGATATTTCAAGTGAAATTAAAATATACATCAATATCCCTAGAAAGGCCTTATAGGATGTATTTTGGTCCTTGTACAAAAAACGCAGCTATGAAAATCACTTCATCTGTCCAATGTGCAATTATGCACATTCTCCTAAGGTCCTTTGAAACAACCTTTCTTCTCATAAAAAGATCCTTTCAGATCCACTTCTATTACAAAAACCAAAAATCAAGAAGCTATTAAGATTCCACTGTCATAATTCTACACTGGAAATAAGTCATAAAGAGACAAATCCATACTGGAAATATGAGCCCCCTCTCAGAATTCCTAAATAGTTAGGGACCCCTCCTGCATTGGCACAGCCTCTTTAGAGGTGATCAACTCTTGTATTGAATTCTCTTTATATATTTATTATTGACGAAGGAATTCTCATCAAAATATTGTTTAATCTCCAGCACCAGATTCATTATTGGAGCTATAATAGAATATTCTCAAATTTGCATATGTTATGTGCCCAGTCCCTCAGAAGCTTGGAATCTCTATACACCTACAAATGTTTACGTTCCTTTTCCTTTGCTACCTTCATCAGAATTCAAAGGCCATAAAACCCAGTTCTATTGTTTGTCCCTTGTTCTGTAGCATACTTCAAAAGAAAATAATGAGAAGAATTAATGCGCGGAATGGACCCTACCACGCACATTCCTGGATGTCCTTGACAAGCTTTATTGTAGAAACCCCAAGCTTTTTCATGATCAATGCTATATTTGGTTTCTCTAGAATTCTCTGATATTTTTCTTTTAAAGGCTTTCAACTACCTTTAAAGGAGGCCCGGGTTTTATGGGCTTCATGGGCTATATTTAGTTTCATTCCTTCAAAAATCATACTATTTTTTGAAAGCCACAAAGCAAGGAAAAACCTTGAAAGCTTTTTCAGATTTATCAGATGGCCATTAGAAAAAAACAATCAACCAAATTTGATTGATCCCATTTGTTTGTTCTAGAAATAGTTGTAATAATTCATTCCAGACAACCTTAGATAAAGGGCAATAGACCAATACATGATCCATTGTTTCCTCACTACATTTACACAAGATGCACTTGCCAGGGGCCCACGAGCATTCAAATTCGTTTTTTGTCCATTGTCCCATGCAAGCCAAAGAAAAAGCCTTAATTTGGGAGGACTTTCCAAATTCCTAACAATTTTACATCACCAAACTATTTCTTTTGACTGTAATTCCTCCACCCTTAATGAGTATCCCAGTTTGTTGGTTGTATACTCACTTGTTTCTTTGTTTTTAGGCCATTTAATTATGTCCTCTACATTTTATCCTTGAAGGTTCAATGCTTTTGGTGATTTCCAATCTAGAGACGATGCATTATATCCATTAGGAATTGCTACCTCTTTCAAAAATAATATTCCAAATTAATGAAGATCATTAATAAGAGATTTTGACATATCACATATTCAAAGAAGAGAAATTTAAAACAATTTTTATTAGAAGGCATATGACGATGCATTTTATTAGAAGACAATTTTTTATTAGATCCATCTTAACTTCAGATCTTTAACCTAAGAGAGATTTGCACTTTAGTTTTTGGATCCCTCTCGATGTCTAATAGATCTGAAGTTAAGATGGGTCTATGCTAGCTATGATATAGTTGTATCATTTGAAACATTTAGTGTACTTTGTACCTTTTTTCCTCCAAGGAAATCCTCGCAGGGAACCCAAGGGATGTTTTCCCACTTTTAAGGATGGAATACATAATAATCCTGTAGGCATAGACTAGTGCTCCTCACCCAAGGGGATTCAAAATGGGCACATGTTGGCATGGGACTAGCCAAATGCCCATTAACATACATTGGTGACCACTGAGAATTGGATGGGATAACCTCTTGGTCTATGTGTACTTTGTAGCTAACGGGTATTTAGCTTATTATTTTATAGTAAATAGAAAGCACTCCATGTTATTCTTCTATCGTTGATTCTCGAGATGTAAAATCTTCTCGTTGCCTCGAATCAGAGAAGGCATAGTTTCACTACAAATTATGTTCCAAAATATTAAAGCTCTAATTTATGATACATTTGATAAAGTCACATGGAGTTCATATTAGCTTTTTCTATTTTCATGGAGTGATTTCTTTATTGCCATTACTTTGGTGAATACCCTTTCTGAAAGATTGGGTCCAATTTCCTAATGTTCAATGCTGTAAATCTACAATTTGACCACCTTATAATAAATTGTTTCACCATTCACATCTTAGTGTCTTCTAGATGGGTTCATGATTGGAATGTGTGAAAGTATGTTTCTGTTGACTTCAATCTAAATGCTAGAAATGATAAAAAAATATTACATAATAGCCACTATGATGTTTTGGCCATTGTGTTACAATCATCAAAACCTTGTTTTGACAATATAATATCTTGATCCATGCAATCAATGTCTAGACCCCACACGTACATGTAATTCTTCTAATTGGGTTTCTTCCTTATTTTAATGTTCATGTTGTTAGCACATACGTTGTCAGCTTTTAATTGTCTGATTCATGTGGTAGGAAACCCATGCAGTGGATGGAGTTTGCTGGATTTTCTAAGACTATTCTAATAAAATCCTGCATCCAAGTAACTAATCAGGCTTGACCTTTACATAAATACTTTGGGAACCTGCCATTTTTTTACTAATTTAGTTGGATTCTTTCAAAGTATTAGTGAGTTGTGACTAATCACTTGAGATATTAACAATGCTCCACAGGGACATGTCCACAAGGGTTGGGAACGTGTTTCTCGTGTTTCCTGCATCCCCGGGACAAAGGAACGATGGGAGAAACGTTTATGTGTTTATCTTTGGGCGAATCTCAGAGAAAGGAAAGCATAAATGTTTTCCCCTGCTGTGAACCTCATATCTTCATGGGAAAACTTCGAGGGGACTTCTTGACGTCCCTCACGAAACTCTGAAACTCCTGGATGTCTCTCACGAAACTCCGAAACTCCTTGATTGAGTCTTTTTTACTCTTATCTATTTTTAAGAAATCTTATTTTACTATTTAGTATCTTAATGTCTTTGATTTTAGTGTTTAATAATTTTGAATTTATTGCAATATCTGTTTAAAAGTTAAATAGATATTAAATCTATAGATTCAACAAATCTACAGAGCTCCAAAACACATTTATTTGTTGTTACTTTGTGTGTTGTACAGTGGCATGATCATAATCAAGCAAATTGAGTGTCTACCTGGGTGGTATAATATTCCTTTTTTTAACTACCAACTTGAGGTCAATTGGATACATAATTATATGTTTCAGAGTCTAAACATGAATTTCCAAGCATACATCTGCATTATCTTGATTACATCATAGGATTTGAAGCGGTTAGCATATATCTAAAGAAGGCCAGAGCCATACGATTTGAAGTGGTTAGCATATATCTAAATAAGGTCATAGCCATTTAGACTACTTTCTTAGGTCTCTTGAGTCAGAAACAATGTTGGGATTATTAGTCTTTTCTTAGAATTACAAATGATGCAATCTTGGTGTTTATATTGCCCCTTTCCCTAATTCTTAAAGGGTTCTAGCTCAATGATAGAGCGTCTGCTTTACAAGCAGGAGGTTCAAGGTTCGATTCATTCATGTCCTAATGATATTGCAATATTGATGTTTTAAATAAAATATATTTTATTATGATTTATTATGGCTACGAGGGGGGTTCAAACCCCCCCCTGTAAGTTTATATGAGGGGGGTTCATAACCGCCCCCAAAGGTTTGTAAAGAGTTGTAGGGGGGGTTTCGAACCGCCTCCGTAGGTACCTATGAGGGGGGTTTATAACCTCCCCCAAAGGTTTGTAAAGAGTTTTAGGGGGAGTTTCAAACTGCCTCCTTAGGTACCTACGAGGGGGGTTTATAA
>LPNX010983004.1:379385-399779 GCA_001517045.1 Pseudotsuga menziesii | reverse complement strand
ATCTCTTCCAGAACCGCCCCTAAAAGTCAAAACTTTTAGCGTCGGTGCTATTAAGGGAAGTTTTGTAAAGACCGCCTCCAAAGCCAAAACTGCCCCCAAAAGTGACTTTTGGAGGCGAAAGACAACCGCCCCTAAAAGTAAAATTTGTTGTAGTGTTCTCTTCTTCTTGGACGCCAAGTCTAGCCATGAGTCGATAGAACTCATCAGTGTAACTCTGCACAAACTAGTCTTCCACTACCTTAACTGTTGCCACTTCTTATACTATTGTTCAAGATACTTGGGTGGGTAGAACTCCTTTCGGATGTATTCGACAAATTTTACCCATGTGTCTATGGGGTCGCCTTCTTTTTCCATTTTTTTTGATAAATTTTCCCACCAGCAGTGTATAGAGGTTGACATCTTCAAGGACACAATGGTGATCTTTTCTGCTTCGGAGTGTTGATTCACATAGTAGTAAGATTCCAATTGTTGTACCCAATTGTCAACGGATTTTGTGTCAATCTTTCCTTCAAGATTTGGTATGTCTAGATTAATTTGCACTTTGAAGGGGTTGATTTTATCAGAGTGAGGTCGCGTCGAGGATTCCCCGGAATTCGAAGTGATTCGCATAAGAATCTCGCTGAACTAGGCAAACATTTCAGTCCACTGGCGAGCCAGTGATTTTTCTATGAGTTGTTTTGTCTCGTCAATTGCATGTCTATTGTCTGCTTCTTCGGCCATCTTTTCTGAAGTCAAAGGAAGTGTTTGCTTGTGTTGCTGAGTTTGTGAGCGTGTTTGAACATGCACAAGTTAAATAACTTCGATGGAAGTGATGATGTAACTTAAGCTTTGAACAAGATCAAACTCTGATACCAATGATCCAAGGCGTGCCCAGGTGCACGCTGGGGACAACATTTGACTGAATGAGTCGAGCACTATTATAGCAGAAGCATAGAAAAAGAACAAGCAAAGCAGGAAATACACTATGTCAAAAAAGAGTATGCACAGAGACAATACGCAATAATTCAAACCAATTTCTATTATTACTTCTTCTCTATGGAGGTTGGTTGATTGTTAAAATAATGTACATATTTATATAGGATGCTGAGACGCTTGGGTGACTACACGTTACGTTCAGTTACAAGAAGTTATAACAGTTTATAAATTCAACCATCACAGACAATTGGAAGACATAGATCTTATGTCGATGTTCGACAGCCGTCGGTGTTGAGAAGGCATGTCAATATGCTTTATGTCAAAGATGAAACCTGCCAAGGTAGTCGGAGTAGTCAAAGTGCTAGACTTTGTCGAAGTTCGACTACATGCCAACTACTAGTTGGATCATTGAGGGTTTTCAAAGACAAAGGACAAAGTGGGGAAATCAAGCCAAAGCTCATTGTGGGAGAACGAATCAGAATTAGGGTTCACAACATGTTTTTTCACAATAAAGAGACATGCGAATAACAAAAAGAACAAAGATATAAAGGCAGTGAAAGGAGTATTTTAGGTTGGATGTGTTAGGTGAATTTTTTACCAACTGGGTATTTCATTTTCATGATTTTCACAACGCATAACCGCATGAACCATGGATTTCTACTATATACAGGTTTGAACCTCAATTCCCTGCTTTTTCTTTATCTTTTGTATTTGCAATTTATTTTTAAGTGCTTTATTTGGTGTCGTTTTTATCTTAATGCATGCAGGAGATGAACTAGCCACAATAATTTTTGAAGTTGGGACACTTGATTCTAGATTTTTCTGCAATATTTGAAAAATGTAATATTAGGGTTAGGGTACATACTACATGATTGATGATTCTAAACACATTTTCAAACGAGCAATAGGGTAAGATGAACTAGACATTCCTTTGAACATGATTATTTTCATTTCGATTTCAGTGCAACAATAGCTAACTACTGGGATCTGCTCACTCTGCAGGACATAAATTGATTAGTACCTGGGAAAAACTATGGCACAAAATTTTATGAAGAAGAAGCCAAAGAAGGGTGCCAAAAATACCAAGCATGTGACAAAAACTGAACAATTTGTAAGATTCTTTAATTTCTTTAGTCCATTACAAGTTCCAGATGATGACGATGAACTCAATGAAGAAACTGTAAGTGGTTATCAATTTTCTAGATTGAGCTTCACATGCGATTTGTTGTAAAGTGAGTTAACTATTCGACAATACTTTAGCCAACATTGAAGTCACTGGTAACTTACAACGCGGAGTAATAATTTTTGTTCTAATTTTTTTCTTTAGCCCGAGAAACTGGGGCAAATGGCCGATGTCCACTGTTCCACTTTCGTATACTTGTCAGTCAAGGGAAAAATTTTAAAAACCTAAAAAGGATTCGATTAAAGACAATATCATTTCTCATACAATTTCAATCCAATGGTAATTAAATATCCACATTAAACTAGACAACCACTTCCAAATCCATATTTTAAAATGTTCTTACAATGCCCCTTTTGTGGATTTGCTCGCTCAATGATTTGGTAAAGTATTGATTCTAGATGGACATCGTAACTCCTTTAATGTTGACTTGAGGGTTTGTGTTGAGGTATATATGAAGCGTAAGTTCCTCGCTTTAGTGAGAGTAAGGAGGATCCATCAGGGATTTATCACTTAATATATTTGGAGATCTTCCCATATTTGGCTATATTTTTTTCATCCCAATATTTACTATTGCTACAAGGGAATTAATGTATATATGTCGGTTCAGTTCCCCTCTATTCCCTGGTTCAGTATGATTAAGTTTCCCTCCCTGATTCAGTGTCAAGTGACTCATTCTAAGGATGGTATAGTCCCTCACTTTGTGAACAATGCTTAATGGCATACACCACCAATGAGTGACTCCTAATATGGAAGAAGCTAGGCATTGAGTGACCCGCTCTAAAGGAATGAGCACGTACTTAGCATGGGCACCCAAGCACTAAAATTATGTCACTTACCTTGGGAGAGATGTGTATGATGGAGTGTCTATGCGCCAAAGCACACCATCCATGAAATTGGGCAACAGACACATGGTTTTAAGAAGAGATGATGAAGCAAGTTTCTTGAAATTGCTTTAATGTCTTTCCCTTACTTGAGGTGTTTTAAATATATTTTTCCATATAGAGATTTGCTTCAGCTATTTGTAATGAATGCATCCAAAGACATAAATGATGGTCTAACAAGTTTATTGCTATTATTCTTATTTATGTAATGCCTTGTTATTTACTTGAATGTGAATTTGGAGGATAATTATAGAGGTATGATATATGTTAGGTACTTTGGAGGTTGCATAGGGGTTGCTACAACTTAATAATGCAATATTTGGGCTATTTTATTGTAGGTATCTTCCATGCTTTTGGGTTAAACTTCTATGTGATCTTACATTGAATACCTATACATTTTGCTTCCTTGTCTTCTTAGTTTTCTTTTGAAAATTCAAAGGGAGACGCCATTGGACACTAAAAGAAGTTAATCAAGCCATTGAACCATGAATAAAAATATGATTTATTGTTCAACTATAGCCATTTAAATCCATATAATATATGATTTTAATTATGAAAAATGAATAAATTTAAATTCGTGGACTGAACGAGTTTTTTGGCTCCAAGAAGATTTTTCTTCTCCTAGGCCCTCTGTGAATTTGCACCCTCATGCTTGCTGGAGTGGAGCTCCCTCTGCTCAGCGTTCCTTTGCTGGAAGCTTAGTGTAGTGGTCCCATTGCATTTTGGATTGGTTCTCCTGGTTTGTTTTGACTTGTGGAAGTGCAGGTTTCTTCTACCCTCATTGGTTGCCTTTTGTGGCTTCCTCTGTAGGAGATCGAGTAGCTTCTTCCTGCTCGTTGGCCTGGTGGCTGGTTTTTTGTTTTTTGCAGGGTCCCCATGATTGTGTTCTCTTTCAAGATTTGGTTCTGGTACTGATTGTGCCCTGTCTTGGCTTGCGCTGTTGCGTCTGGATCCTCTAGACCCTTATGCTTGGCTGGTTGCTTGGCTGTTCGGTGTCATGGAGTTGATCTTGCAGGAGGGATCAAGATTTGGTCTGCTTTTTGGTGTTCTTTGTGACCTGCTACTTCTCTGGTGTCTTTTCAGGTTCCTTGTGGGTTTTTTCTCTAAGTTGTTGTTCTAGGTTGATGGATCCTCCTCTCCCCCTTCCTCCAGACCTAGAGGCATTTAAGAAATTGATTGCTTCAAGTGGAAAGAGGACTGGGGGCCCTGTCCAGAAGTTTATCAAGAAAGTGGATATACCATCTGTAGAATTACCTGTTGCTCAGACTTATCGGTCTGCATTCAATCTAGTTGAATGGGGGTTAAGCAGACAATTCACCGGGCTTTGGCCTTCTCCAAAGGCCATCGATGGTTGGGTACAGAGGAATTGGCTACCTTTAGTTTCTAAAGGCATCCATAATCATTTCGTTGGTCATGGTTTCTATGTCTTCGTCTTTGACTCTACCCTCGATCGTGACCTTATCTTCCACAACGGTCCATATTTTATGGGTCCTCAGGGGCTCTACTTAAACAAGTGGTCCCCTGATTTTGATCCTTCTCAAGATGTCATGTTTGCTGTCCTGGTTTGGGTTATACTCCCTCACTTCCCCTTACATTGTTGGAGCTTAGTATCTCTTGAAGCCATCGAGAACATGCTTGGTAAGTATATTGACAGGGCTGATCAGAAATATCAATTCTCTTGTGCCTAGATTTGTGTCGAGGTTGATCTTGAGACTGGTATGCCTGAGGCAATCAAGTTAACAGTTGTTGATTGGTCTCATATCCAGTAGCTGGACTATGAGCAAATCCCTTTTAAGTGTAGATTCCGTCATGACTATGGTCACTTTACCCGCAATTGCAAGAAAAAATCTGAAGATGAGATATAACATGTGAAAGATGCACAGTGGACTAAAATTCAGAAAGCAGGCAACTCTCAGGGACCTCGCAAGAAAGGAAAAGAAAAAATTGTGACAGGAGTCTCTTCTGCTGGGATTAATATTCCTCGGGTTGTGATCAATTCCATTGACCCTTCAAATTAGTTTGTTGTCCTCAGCTCTTCCGAGGACAAACTAGAAGAAGGAGAAATTCAGCACCTTGAAGGTTTCGTGGTGGAAAATGAAGTCTCGGTAACAATGGATCAAGTTGGTCCTGATTTCTTGTCTCCTGAAGGAGTTGGGGAAGTTTCCCTTGCTCCGGTCGGGCCTAGTTCTTCTCCTTCCTATGCTGAAATAGCCCGGAAAAAACCAATTGAGAGTTCTGCTTCTTCTAATGAAGATTCCATTGATCAATTCTCCAAAAAATATGGTAGAAAGTCTAAGAAAGAAATTCGGGAAGAAGAGGCTGAGAGGCTCAAGACTCAAGGAAACCAGTCCACCATTGAAATGTCTTATGGACGAAATAAGAGAACCAGGCTTCCAAAGGGAGTAACAACTCCCTCAAACTTGAGTAATTAATGCAATGCGTCTCTTGGAACTGCAGAGGATTGGGGAATACAAACAAAGTGCAAGCAGTCAAAGATCTCTTGAAAATGGCCTCTGTCGAAGTTCTTCTGCTCCAAGAGACCAAGATTGGAGAGGATGCTCTTTTTCTTTTAAGCAAAAATAATTGGAATTTTTCTATGGGCAAAGCAGTCAGTGCCAGAGGCACCTGTGGAGGTTTAGCAACGTTATGGAGTGATAAGAATTTTATATTAACAAATTTCTATGTTACTCAGCATTGGATTTTCACAGAGCTACTCCACACTGACAGTAAGATCTCTACCTCTCTTTTTAATTTGTATGTTCCAGTGAACTATTCTGAAAAGCAAGACTATTGGAGGACGCTATCTGACTTTCTGGAGTCCTATTCTCCAGCCAACATTATTTTAGCAGGCGACTTAAATATAGTTTTAGCTCTGAATGAAAAGAAATGCGGTCTTCGTGGGAAAGACTTCATGCAAGACATTGTTGAAAATCTGATTCATGACTGGAAATTGATTTATTTAAAACCTAAGCAGGGCCGATATACTTGGTCTAATAATAGAGTTGGCTCTTCTTGCATTTCAGCCAGGCTCGACCGTTTTCTTGTCCATAGTCCCTTGTTTGATGTGAATTTGATTATTTCAACAAAAAATTTACCTAAGCTTTCTTCAGACCATCATCCAATTTTATTACAAATTAAAAAAGAAGTGGATCTCTGGCCTATCCCATTCAGATTCAGTCCTCTCTGGATCGAGAGAGATGGTTTTTTGGACGTTGTCACTCAGGCTTGGTCTAAATTTGCTGCTAGCTCCCCCAGTTTTGTCTGGGAGCAAAAATTGAAGAATACTAAACTTGCGTTGAAGCTCTAGGTAAAAACTCCTCTTCCCACTCCTACGTCTATCAGAATTGACAAAGTCTCTGATCTAGCTTCAATTCAATTTGAATTGGAAGATAAAGTTACCTCCACTTCTCATCTAGCTTTGTAGAAATCAGCTCAACTCATTGCCTCTCAATCTTTTAGACTTGAAGAGGAAAATCTCAGGCTAAAATCTCGCTGCCTTTGGCTGAATTTAGGAGATAAGAACACTGTGTTTTTTCACCATCAATGCAAAGTCCGTCTCTCCAAGAATCACATCTCATAAATATCCACTAGAGATGGGGATTCAATTAAAGGCTAGGATATTTTAAAACATTCTGCCAGGACACACTTTCAGCTCCTTTTTCAAGATGATGGTCTTATTAATGAAGAAGTTACCTCAGAATATTTGGATAATATTCCTTCCTTGGTTAATGAGGAGGATAACTTAGCCCTAGTGCACCCCTTTTCTGAACAAGAAATAGTTGAAGTTATCTAGGCCATGGAATCAAATAAGGCACCTGGGCTAAATGGCTTCTCTTTCCATTTTTATAAATTTTGCTGGCCTATCATTAAAACAGATTTGGTTCGAATGGTTTCTTCTTTCCAAAACAAAGCAAAAGTAGGAGGGTGCACCAACTCTACCTTCCTCGCCCTCATCCCCAAGGAAGCTAACCCTTCTACCTTTGATCGTTTCCGGCCTATTTCACTATGTAATGCCTCGTATAAGATCCTAGCTAAACTTTTAGCTAACAAATTTAAGCTTTTGCTTGGGAAATTGATTTCTCCTCTACAGGGGGGATTCGTCAAAGGCAGACATTTAGTGGATAATGTTATCCAAGTTCAAGAAGTTATTCATTCAAGCTTCCAAAGGCATGATAAAGGTATGTTAATAAAGTTAGACATGAAGAATGCTTTTGACAGAGTTAAGCTTCCCTTTCTCTATGATGTCCTGCTCTCTTTTGGGTTTTGCCCTGATTTTGTAAATATGATCAAAGCATGCACTGACGAGCCATGGATTGCTCCACTAATCAATGGTAGACCTTCAGAATTTTTCAAAGCTTCCTGGGGTTTACGCCAAGGTTGTCCAATGTCTCCTTTCTTATATATTTTGATGGTTGAATCTCTCAGCAAAAAACTCATGGTGGAAAAAGAAGCTGGTTTCATTCCGGGCATCGGGATTGCTAGGGGGGTGGATCCTATCAATCACACTCTTTTTGTTGATGATTCTCTTCTTCTAGGAGGGGCATCCATGAAGATAGCAAGGGCATTCAATGATATTCTCAAAAATTTCTATCAAATCTTAGGAGCTTTAATTAACAATAACAGAAGTGTTGCCTATGGCTGGAACGTAGACCAACCGTCTATTCTCCGAATTTTAGAGTTCTTGGGCTTTCCGGGCTTTGCTAATTGGGAAAAGATTAAGTATTTGGGTCTCCCTTTAACCCTCAGTTATTCCCCTCCCTCTCTTTGGTTGGATGTTCTTGCAAAGTTAAAAGCTAAAATCATTTCTTGGGGAGGTCTTTGGCTATCCATGGCTAGGAAACTTATTTTGGTTAAGGTTGGTTTGTTTGCCTTTCCTATTTTCCAATCTGCATTGTTGCTTGCCCCTAAGAGTATTCTGGCCCAGATCTCTAAAATTATGCGTGATTTCCTTTGGTTGGGTGGAAAAGGTAATCACAACAAGATGCATCTAGTTAGCTGGGAAGTTCTTAAGAGACCATTTTCAGAAGGTGGTCTTCAAATCCGTGATCCTGGAATGGCAAATCTGGCTCTGAGTGGCAAGCTGATCTAGCAGCTTTTTGAGGATAAACATCACCCTGTTAGAAATATCTTTTGTATGAAATATCTTAAGGGTGCTCCACTCAGATCCATCTCTTCTGCTAACACTCCTCCAGGTACAGCAATTTGGAACTCTTGCAGGAAAAGCTTTGGATTCTTTACCCAGTAGCTCTTTAGAATTCCTGGAAATGGGAAAAGTACCTTGCTCTGGAAGGATAAAATCTCCGGTAATCCCGCTCTTTCCTTCGTTCTTCCTCTGACAGAAATATTGAACTGGGCTACAAATAAAGGTCTCATTAGACTGGCTGATTTTTGCATTTGGGATAATTCTGGAAATTGGTATGGCTGGTCATTCCCAAATCTCCCTGTTGGTTTGCTTCCTCAAAAACATTTGCTGTTATCTTCTTTATATGGTCTTGCTCCCATTCACCTCTCCTTCAAAGATCGCTGGGGTTGGGGATATGACGGGTTCTACACTGCTGCTAAAGGTTTCAACGCCCTTCAATCTCCAATCAACTCTTTTTTCCCTCCTGTTATTTGGAAAACAGTTTGGTTTTCTCGCTGCCAGCCGAAGGTAATTTTTTTTACATGGATTGTATTAAATAATAAGATTTTGACTAGAGATACACTCTCAAAGCGTGGCTTCTCTGGTCCCTTTCATTGCTGCTTATGCAAAATCGCTGCTGAAACTGCATATCATCTTCTCGTTGAATGTGATTTCTCCAAACAGGTATGGGAGTTGGTTCTTCAAGGTTTTATTGGCACATTTCCCTCATAGTCTTCAACAACGGATCTATATGCAGTGTGGCATGACTGACGACCTTCAAAAAAAAAATCAACAATCTTGCACTCTCATTAGCATTCTATTCTCAAATTTATCTGGTGGGCGATATGGATTGCCAGAAACCTTTGTATTTTCCAAGATCAAATCCCTAGTATTCCAATCGTGGTCAATAAATCAAAATTCTTGTTTGCTAAAATCAGCGGTATGTTATCACCTTCTCTCTTTTTGGGGTCGAGAGTTGGATCTTTTGATTCTAGTATAATTTTGAAGAATGCAAAACTAGTCATTCAACCTTCATGGAGGTTTCGTGGAACTCAAGATGCTCTTCAGAAAATTTGGATGAGTTCCTCCTCAGCTGTAATATTTTTTTATGGTGCTTCAAAAGGGAATCCTAGGATCTCTGGAGCTGGTGGATTGGTTTATTCTCTTGACTGTTTGACTAAACCAAGTTATAGCTGGGGGATTGGTTCCTTGACAAATAATTAGGCTGAATGCTATAGTCTTCTAATGGCTTCTCAGATTGCTTTGGAAAATGGCTATACGTCTGTTCAAATATTTGGTGATTCCGAGATGTTGATTAAAGCCATAAATTATGTTGACAGCTTCATTAATTTTGCTCTGAATACTATTCTTAAGAGAATCAGGAAAATTTTGAAAGGCTTTGATAGGTTGAATCCTTTCACATTCTTCGGGGTTTAAATAACCTTGTTGATGCTCTGGCTAATAAGGGTTGTTTTCTTCCGCAAGGATCCCTTTGCATCAATGGTGCAACCATTTTTTTTCATCCAATTCCATAATGGTGTCTCTTGTTGTTGTTTTTTGAATTTTTTGAGAAATTGCTAATACTCTGTAAGGTTCTGATTAGATCCTTGTACTTTGGATTTATTGCAATTAGGTGGATTGGTATTGCCAATTAAGCCTTGCCTTCTCCTTCACAATGAAAATAACCGTTTTTGTAAAAAAAATAAAATTTCCATATAATATACGTATGATGTTGAATGACAACTCAATTATTGTGTTTTATGTGACACATTAGATGAAAATGTGCAAGAAAGTTATAGAAAAGTCTCACATTTTAAAGAACTATGTGTACAAAATTATTTGCCAATGTGTGCATTCAACCATATCTAAATTCCTCCCATGTACCCTTGATTTGAAGCTTGCCATGTTTTTTCCCTTTTGATTTTTTGGAATTGTCTTACGAGTTAGATTTTAACTTTTAAATTTCATTGTAGTAGGTTTGAATGCTCACATTTTGATGAGAGAGTGGCTGGCACCTCTATAAAGATACCGGGTTTGGGTGGCACCTCTATAAAGATACCGGGTTTGGGTTCAACGGGATTTTTCAATGAGAAAGTAAATTTCAGTTTCCAACTTTTGAATTTCATCAATTTCAGATTTTGAAAAAAATAAATAAAACTTTTACTTTTCAAAATTTTATTATAAAAGAGATATATTGTAAAAAAGTGGCAATAACAATGACCAGTATTATACAATAATATACAAATCTCCTGTAGAAAGTGGCAATATACAATGACCACGTATCCTTAGAAAATGACAATAAATAGTCTAAATTTCAGTCCATCTTCTCAACCACTTCTTGGCAATGGTGATTGTAGTCCCCATGCCCACCAAACGTTTTTAATATTTTGACAAAGTAGCCAACCTGATGTGATTTGACAAGATCGTGGCTTGTGGCAATTGTTGTGTACTAATGGCAAGAAAAAAAGAGAAAATGAGACTTTTGGCTGACACTTGGTTTCTTTCTATAATTATGGTAGGTTGCCATAAACTTACTCCCAAAGTATTTGAGAGGTTCAAAGTTTGTCTATAACTGTTTATGAACATGTAACGAGACTTTTGATTGTCACTTGGTTCTTTCCATAATTATGGCAGGTTGCCATAAACTTATTCCTAAAGTATTTGAGATATTTGTTATTCAAAGTTTATCTAGAATTGTTTATGAACTTGTAGCGTCTCATCTGACTATTTAACAATCACAACACGACATAACTCATAATAGGAGGCTAGAGCACCATTTCATGATTTTATAGGGGCAACCACATCATCTGCAGTCTTGGAATTATATGATGCTTGCTCCAACAATTGCATCAACTTCCATTGTTGATGACAGGGAGCTTATGGCATTCACTATACTAGAGTTGCCTTATCAAGAGTGACATATGCAGACTATAATAGCATGTTATATAGCAATGTTGTACAACCTGAGGTCCACCTTGATGCGACACTATATTTAAAATCAACATTAACAACATTACTAATTTTAAAATTTTTAGCATAGATTTAAAATGTGCATAGATTCATTATTTATATTTATTATTGTCACGTGGAAATATAAAAATGGGCATAGATTTAAAGTGTACATAGATTCATTATTTATGTTTAATTATGGTCTTGACTAGTGATTAATTAGTGGTTAAATTAGATTAAATTTTAATATTTAAAAAAAATAATGTTATGAGATATTTGGATATTAAATTTAATTGTTTTAAAAATAACTCTTGTCTACAAGAATAATTATTTGATTCGGGGAAGCAGTAAATATATTGCTATATTATCTTATACATGAAAGATCATTTTTAAGACATTAAATAGAGGAATGAAGCCTCTTCATGGATTAAATAACATAGTACTTAGATAGCTAAAGCACATACTTCCACCAAACAATTATTTTATAAGCCCAAAAACTAAAATGTTAATAGCTTATAAAATTTTCTCAAGTTTGACCATGCAAATCCATTATATTTTTGGTGCACCGATCATACCAATATTTTAAATTTCACTTAGCAACAATCATGAATGGGATCTTGTTTCTACAATACACTTACAACATTATTTATTTTTCTTCTAGTTGACTCTATGTTTTCTTCAACATCAAGGTGTAGGGTGTATTTAAAGGCACATGTGACACTCAACTTGGCCATGGTGTGACACTGGTTAGTCATGAGTCGGATAATGGGTTATACTATTAGATAGTGAAAAACTCATGGGGATCAAATTGTGGTGAGAAGGGTTACCTAAGAATGCAAACAAACATATAGAGCTCAAATGGTATCTATTGTATTGCAATGGAATCACCATACCCCATTAAATTAGGCCTTAATCCTTTATTTCCGGGGCCATCTCCACTCTCATCCATCAAGCCACCAAATAAATATGATAACTATTATTTATGTCTATAAAGTACCACTTGTTTTGTATATATTGCTATGGTAGCTACTCTTTGGGCTAGGGTTGTTGCCCTCTTGAATCTATTACCTGTTGTGATGATCAAATTTCTAAACATTGGTTTGATGATGTTTTTTCTATTCCGAGTCCAAATTATCCAGTTGGAGTTGAGATGCTCAAGTGTACGCCTATGAAGTTTATTGGATAGCTCATGTGGCTAAGGAAGCAACCACGCATTACACCTCATGACTAGAGAATGTTGAGTGGCTAAATACCTTAACATCATCAAATTATTGATTGGATCAATTAAACCGACTAGAAATTAGTACTTCTACAACATAACTCAAGGCATAGTTATAATGGAATCAAAATAAATATGTAATTACATTGTAAATATTCAACAAACATTCTTCAATTATTTTAGTAATCATAGGATTATTACCATCCATATATTTGGTTCCTTTTATTTTTGTACATATAATTCGTATGAAGGACTCAAAATATTTGATGTTCTTAAAATTATTGAAGAATGATGTTCATATCTGATATGATCCTAAAGCATAGTTATAAAATTGGATTCTATGTTGGTAGGGATTCATCTTAGTCTAAAATGGAACTGAGCCTTAAAACCTAGCTTTTAACAAAACTTTACTTGATGGTCTCAATTATATGCTTCCATCAATAACTTCATTACTTTCAAAGAAACATTTTCAATGCTTATGTGTTTTAATGTACTGACAAGTGCTTGATAGAAGCACTTATGCCATAGCTCCTCTCCTCATGTTGAAGAAAAAGGCCTAAAGAAATATGAGATATTTACATTATCTTTAGGTTTCAATCTTAGGAATATCACCTTCTCGACTTAGCTTATAACTTGCTCTAGATGTCCAAACTAACCCGAAACTATAGCTTTAGTGATGTTACTTGAGCCTACCCTACCCTTTTAAAGGAGCTAATGGAAAAAATACTAGATATGTTTAATTGATAGAACAAATTTGAATGCTCTTATGAGGTTGAAAATGGTTTAATGAAGTGGTGGGAAGGCTCTATTGATGTAAAGTATGGAAACATATTTGTTGAAGCTAATTATACACATTGATATTATATGTCACTACGAGTATATGTAAATGTGCATGGAAAAAACTAATAAATGAGTTGTAGAATAGGACACACGCCCACGAAGGTATCCTTTTGTTGTTGTATGAGTTCCTTCAACAAATCACAATACATTTTCTTGACTTGTATTATGTCAATGTCAACTCAAGAAGGCATAATTGTGTCAATGTGGATGTCTCTATGATAGTTTATGTTGATTTAGGTTTTATGGTCATATGATGATATCTCATGTCAACTATTAAATACAAGACAACAAATTTACAAAATTAATGATGGCGGTTGTTTGTAGCTATTGATTACTTTTTCTTTGGAGTCTTTGAATATATATCAATTTCTTGGTGCTTTCATTTAAAGGGCAGTGAGTGTACTCGTTAAAATGAAAACATTGCTTAGCAACTCAAATTTTTTTTAGGGCCCCGTGAAATTGAATGTTGTGGAGTACATAACCTTTTTGGCGAAAAATACTAGACGAAGGAAAAGCTTTTGAGCTTGTAGAACATTTTAGTGTCGACTTGAACATCCACAAAGAACTATAAAAGGTCAAAATTGGGTGTCCCATTTGCCAAAGTACCCATATGTTTAAACCATCCCCCAAAACACTACAAATACATAATTGAGAGTCCATTAGTCTGAAGCATAAACTGATAGTCATCACATTGCATGACATTGGATGGAAGATCATCATGGGATTGGATCCCAACCATACCAATAATAATTTGCAAAAAAATACTATTATCTTTTTTCACTTCATCATATTTACTTTTCTTCCATTTTTTTCCCTTTCGACGTTTTATTGCACCTTTTGAGGCAAATGCTAGTTTATAATAATGTAATGTAAATTTCTTTCTTTAGTAGCACAATGTTTAAGATGATATACCCACCATTTCAAAAATAGTTGAAGCAAATATAGGAATAAATATGTAATAAGAGGCATAATAAACTTCCATAAATAGTCAAGCATATGATTAAGGCATATCTACCCCAAATTTGTATTACAACACTGTACGTTTCAACCATAGTTCCTTTTTAATACAAAATCTTGCTTTGGTTGAAAATAAGGAAGAAGATAAACTAGAATCATCATGGCTAATGTAGAATACTTCTAAACTCTCCTTAAGTACTTTTTGCTCATGAATAATGTGGAACATATATTGTTATTAGTATTTGTTTCCACATTGGTTCGTAAAGGTTGAGTTGCCTTTTAACCCTAAGGATTGAATGTCTGAAATTATGTTTGATGGGTTGTTTAATGTATTATGAATAAAACTTCTTTGTTCTGAATCACTCATTTATTCTTAAGCCAAACTATTTTCTAGTAAATAATTTCAAGGTGGATCATGGTAACATCTATCATCTCGCTTATGGTGGAAAACAATTCCTCAATTTCAAATTGTTGACGTAGATGAATTCTTTAAACCATCACTATGCCACACCTAGCTCTCGCAAGTATTAAAAACATGGGATAAGATTTGGTCCACATATTTTTTTTTACCAAGGAAAAGCTTGTGGAAAACCCTTTTAGCAATTCCCCATGATTTATAGAAGGTATAGTGGGTAAACCATTGATTCCTAAATTCCAATAATTCAATATAAAAGAATCCAACGCTAATCTCCCCAACTTGAGATAGAGAACTCATGTCTAACTCATAACCACTTATACTAATCTTTTAAGTTAAATATGGTTTACATATACATATACATATACAATTAGCCTTGAGGGGTAGCTCAGATGGTTGAATCTTTCGAGACCAAAACGGATAAGGTCGAGATTGAAGGTTCAATTTTGTTTGGGTCCTTCGGGGTTAGGCACCCAGGTTGATGCAAAAAATAGACTCCAAAAATAGCTTATTAAAACGCGACCCCTTTAGGCAAGCCCCTTAAATTATTACCATAGATGTAACCATAAACCACATAAAAGAAAAAACAAAAAAAACATATACTATGCCTATACCATGCTTTGTGTCTAGGACATTCCACCAAACCCTCCAACACCCATAGCTACCATCATTCCTAAGCTCTTGAACCTAAGAAAATCACCAAACGTCAACGGCACGAGTTAACTTCCAAAATCAGAAAGTCACATATACAAAAATAAATCTCCAATTATTTTATTGTGCTTCAATATAAATTATAAAAATATAGATTATATTTGATAAAATAAATTATTTATATTTAATAAAAGATACCTTATATTATTTTATTATGCTTCAATATAAATTCTAATTATCTTAGGGCCGACGGTCGTCAAGGGTTAGGGCTGTGTTGTTTTGGTGGTAATCGTGTATAAATAATCATGCCGTTTTACAACCATTACTTACCTTACAAGATTTCCTCCTTCATATATCAGTCCTCAGAATCGGCATCTAGGGTTTACTGAACGTTCCTCATATTATCTCTGCGACATCGCAATCGAAAGGGTTATTTTCCGCTTTTCTTCTCGAGTGTGGTATTTTATTTGTTTGTCATGGATTCTTCAAAGGACCAGAAACCACAGGACGTGTCTTCTAATGAGGAGAATAACACGGAACAGGAAGAAAATGTTGTAGAAGAACAAAAAGAAGAGAAGAACAATGATACCTCTAGAGAGGCTTCCAGTCCTGGGTGAGTTCTTAAGCTTTATGCGTTGACCCCATTAGTTCTGCAGGTTCTTTCTTTTTTAATCTTGTCGTCGAGTTTAGAGGGTTTAGTGTAAGCGGTTTTATTTAAAATGTTTGTTTATGTATCCTCTGTGCCAGAAAAATCTTCATAGGCGGTCTCTCAAGGAGTACCTCCACAGGTATGTTTTCCTATGCTCCAAGCTGTCAAAGGTTCCATATATTTTTGTATTCTTCTTCGTAAGCTTTCTAGAGTATCGGGAGTGATTTTTGGCACTTTGCGCCATAAGTGGTTCATAGATTGTTTCACGCTGTGCATCTGCCAATTGGAGTGTTTTCATAATATTTATGTTTCAGTGTTTGGATGCCGTGTCTTGTATTTCGTTGTATTCTTAAATTGTTTCGTTAGGGTTTTGATGATAGTATTGAATGTTCTGCAGCTGTTTTCACAAAGCATTTCAGTAAGTATGGGGAACTTACCGACTCAGTTATAATGAAAGATCGTCAAACTGGGCAGCCTCGCGGTTTTGGATTTGTGACTTATGCTGACCCCTCTGTCGTCGACAAGGTTATAGAGGACAAGCACGTTCTCGATGGCAGAACGGTAACACTCTCGCTTAGAAAGCATATGCTTTACATGGTATATGCCATTTTGCTTGCAAGTGTTTTTTTATCTTTTTCAAATCCTTATTCTCTAGGATTGGATTTCAGGTGGAAATCAAAAGAACCATTCCCAGGGGTAATACGTCCAAGGGCCCAAAGACTAAAAAGATTTTTGTGGGTGGTATACCTACAACAATCACAGAAGGTATGTCAAAATCTACCTGGCTGTTACTAGTTTACAGATCTATCTTGGCTATATGTTGCTCTGTCTTACCTGGTTCTACAATACGTATTTACTTTTATAGGCTAAACAATAATTTTGCATGTTACAGATGAGTTCAAGGACTACTTTTCCAAATTTGGCAAAGTTGCAGAGCATCAGATAATGCAGGATCGAAACACTGGGCGCTCTAGGGGTTTTGGTTTTGTCACTTTTGACAGTGAGCAGGTTGTAGAAGAAATTATATCCCAGGGCAAAATGATCGAACTAGGTGGAAAACAGGTATTTTGTGAGTTTCTTCTTGTTTAGTTTTATGTGGCCATATATTCTCGTTTTATATTGCCACTGTTTTATTCATGATATACCTTTTTGGGCAAGATGTATTAGGTTAGTATAACGCTTCCACAGTGGCTAGCTATTGGTGAAAGTTCATTAAGTTCATTAAGTTGCTAATTAAATTTTGTAGGTGGAGATCAAGAAGGCTGAACCCAAGAAACCCTTGCCTGATGCTGGACCTATATATGGGGTCGATAGTAGGCCTCCCTACATTCCTGGTGGAGTTGGGGGCCTCAGGGATAGTTATAGTGGGTTTGGAGGGGCAGGTTACGGCAGCAACCCATATAGGTCAGCAGGAGGTTTTGGTGGTAGGCCTGGAGGGTATTCTGGGTATGGAGGTTCTGAATATGGTAGGGGTTACGGAGGTTATGGAGGTAGCAGTTTAGGAGGCTATGAAGAAGATGCTTCTCGTGGTTATGGAGGTCGTGTTTCATCTTATGGTGAAGGCTTTGGTGGGTATGGCAGTGGGATGATTGGTGGCTATGGAGGTGGAGCTGGTGGTGATGCTTATGGTGCCTATGGTGATAGTGGTTATAGTGGTAGTGTCGATTCACGTGTTGGTGGTGCTTATGGCAGTGGCGGTCCTTATGGGAGTGGGAGGGGAGCTTATGGAGGTAGTACCAATGGTCGATACCACCCATATGCGAGGTAGAACGATCGGAATTGGAGCATATATAAGCAATAACCATTAAGGGCAGATACAGAACTGAGCTTTAGGGCTCTTACCATTTACACATATTTAATTTGTAGGTTTTTCGTGTATTGAGAAACGAATGTACTGTTTTGTCATCTGTAATCATGAATTGCAGTTTTATTTGCTTGCGTATATTGGAAGTTTCATTTCTGCAATATTCTAATTTCTATGTAGTTCACTGTTTACATTTTGGACTGATTGGAAGTTTCATTTCTGCAATATTTTAATTTCTATGTAGTTCACTGTTTACATTTTGGACTGATAGAGTGTATCGGACATCCTTCACTTAAATGCTAAATGATGTCTGGATTTCATGGGATACTATTGTCTTTCCCAACTTTGCGCTGCCAATATGGAATCTTAATTAATTTCAGTAATGTTTTTTAGTTGATTATCATAACAATGAGTAAATAGGAATTTCGATCTTTAGAAATGTTTACCATAAAACGAATATAAATTTGATTTTACACATAAGTGACATACCCAATATCATTTGTTATAGATAGTTCTTCATTATTGTTATAACTTATAGATAGTTCTTCGATACTCATTGTTTTGTTGAATTTATTCATAGAGATTTTGTTGTGTACAATTTTTGAACTTAATACTCTGGTCATTGTGCTGCTTGGAGCTTATTTTTTTGGAGTGGATATTATAAACTGGTTTTGTGCGACTACCTCCAGGAACCACAATGTGGTATATTGTTACAGGGCTCATAGGACTCATATAGGACTCATAGGGTGTTACCATGAACAAGGATTTTGTTTTCTTGTAGCTGAATCTGCAGGTTAGAGGACAGGCCTCTCATACTTCAAAGGATTGGTAGAGATTTACAAAGATGAGCATAATGGTATTAGAGATGAGAGGAAAGCTGTACAGCTTGTGGACAAGATACTAGAGCAGGGTTAGTTCTTCTCTAAAGCCTAGATTTTAGTGTTATAGGTGCAATGGTTTTAGTTTAGATTGGAACATCATTTGGTAGAGGATTTAGTGGTTTCGAGACTAGTTTGACTGTAGAATATATAATTTGAATGAAACAAAATATAGTCAAGTCTATTTTGGCAATGGGTAGTAAAGGATTCTGGTAGTGTCGTTATTATAATGTATTTAGTATGAAAAAATGCTAGATTCATTTTGGGGTTTGTTGTCTTGCATTATAGTGTTTCACTACAGTTGTCCAGAATGGCTTAAACTTAGATGTCTTAGGGGCTGTAGTACATACCATTTGTTATTTATCGGTTATCTTCTTCTTTGATTAAGGTTTTTGTTTTCTTATAAATTATAGTTAAATCTGCAGGTTAGATGATAGGTCTTTTGATACCTCAGAGCTTCTGTAGAGATCTACAGGTGGCGATAATGCTAGGAGAGTTCTGTGGAAAGCTGTACAGTCTGAGGATAAGATTCTAGAGCAGGGTTAGTTACTCTTACAAGCAAAGATTTTAGTGTACTAAGGTCCTGTGGTTTTAATTTAGGTTGAAACGTCATTTTGCTATACTATTTTTACCTTAAACTATAGATTTCTCACAACAATATATTTGTAAAACCTTTTTTTGGTTATAAGCGCTCTAGGATTAGAATAGTGTGATTATTAATGGAATGAGTTTCCTATTCGTAACATGTCTTAGTATATCATCTGTAATTTATGTAGCTGGGACGATAAGTTCTTATGTTGTAGCTCAGTTTGTTCAATTTGGGTTTTTTTGGTTTTATGATTGTTTTCTGAGATAATATATACAGTACCTTTAATTGCATTTTTAACTTAGTATGGCATCATTTATAGCTGAATCTTGAAGATGTGCTGGTAACTTACGCTAGTCTAAATTTCGTTTGTATGCTTTGCAGTGATCGCTTGAGCATTTGCATAGGTAGCCATCTATTTCTCTTTGGAAAGGTTGATGGTAGATACCGTAACGACATTGTTTCAACACAACCCATCACTGTCAAAGACATGCTGGTAAGTAACTTAACTGATAGACTATTGAGTTTACTAAGGCATTCTGGTAAGTAACGTAACTGATAGACTATTGAGTTTACTTGTTTGAAAATTGTTTAACAAGATATTTTATAACATCAATCTTTCACCAGAATTCTGCTTATTCATATATCAGTGAGCCAAATGAAAATGCCAAATGAAAAAGCATTTTTGCTGGGATATTATAACATCCACACATCATCTTATGTCCTTTTCCTTGGATGCATCATCTTTACCTACATCTTAGATTATACAGGTTTTTGCAACAATTTGTGAACCTAGAAAATCACTTCCCTACGTAGACCACCTCAAAGTTTCTGATACTCTGACCCTCTGTTGTTTAATGTCTCTTATTTCTGATACTGTGATAACAATCTTTCGTTTCTGGTACTGTGATAGCACTCTTTCTTTTGGGAATATACTCAATATTGTGACGTGTAACATTGAGACATGTTTGATACAAAATTTTCCACTTATGAAGATTGGAAGAAGAATAGAATATTCCATTTCTGAAGATTGGAAGAAATGATATAAATGTATATAAAATGTGGTTCACCATTTGTTAGAGGGCTATTCCACTGAAAATATCAATACCTGCTATTCAAAAAGAATCAAGGTATGGCCATCTTACATCATCAATACATCTATTACAAAGGGGCTCCACAAGAGCATATCAAGCATTACATAGGGGCTCACAAGAGCATCATGTCACTTACGAGAATTAAACCTGGGTGGAGAGGGTAACAATCATTCTTCCCTACCACTCAAGCTACACCCAATTGGCAAATGTATGCTTCAATCTGATTGCTGATGTGGAACTTTTCTACACCA
>LPNX010983004.1:349439-379275 GCA_001517045.1 Pseudotsuga menziesii | reverse complement strand
TTAACTGTACTGCGGGAGTCTTAGCACCTACCTATTGGATATCTAGTCCCCATTGTGGATGGAATAATGCTTTTAGCACCCTCGTAGTGCTTTGGAAACAAGCCTTAAGAAGAGACTCTCTTTGTTGGATGGATGTGTAACGTGCAATTTGCTAGCTGGTGTTAGGGGACTTAAAGATTTCCTAATTTGCTAGCTGGTGTTAGGGGACAAAGATTTCTTATATTCTTCATGGATAAGGTTTGGTGGAAAATTGGGAAAATTGGGTGGTCTTTTGGAGTTGCAAGTGATGCTATCCAAGAGAACAGGACAACTTGTATCAGGTAAAAATTTGAATTTTGCATATGTAGTCAAGTTTAATATTGTTATAAAATTTCTTATCTCTTGCTAATTTAATTCCATGTTAAAAGTGTGCTTATTTTTCTGTGTTAGCATGTATTTAATATGTTATTATGAGCTAAGGTACAGTGAATTTCATGGCTTAGAGGAGATGTAGATGTATATTCACCTGTAGGTATCTTAACAAATTGTATGGCAGCCATGAACATAAATGGCGGATGGAGTTTGGTTTAATTAATCGTTTTCTAAATCTAACATTGTTTTCATTAAATGGAAATTTATTTCTATAAACTAAATATGTAGAGATTTATAGAAATTAACCAATGGAGTTCACATAATGGATTTCTGGTTTTTACATATTCAGCATTTTAGAAATTCGTTTATTTGGAGTAGTTTTGTGGTTTAAAATATGCAGACATTTATAGAAATTAACTAATGGATTTCACATAATGGATTTCTGCTTTTCACATATTCAGCATTTTAGAAATTCGTTTATATGGAGTAGTTTTGTTCTGAACCAGTGTAACATAAGGGGTATCCATGACATATGGTGTTAGAACCCATGTTTTGGTTCGTAAAAGGTTTTGCAAACCTAGCTTTGAGATCTAGGCGAATGTTGGAAAATGCTTACAGCTAGTTTAGATTTTTATAACTGTGGTTTCAAGTTTTTTTCTTGTGTCTACTCCTGAAACATCCCCGTGAATAAGGTTATTATCTACATGTTTGATTAAATTTCTTAATGACTAAATATGCTATGAACTCTGTAGATAAAGTCTCTAAATAAATTGTGTTTGATGAATTCGTAAGAATATCAATGGTAAAGGCGACTTAAAAGTGAAGACAATTATGGGTTCTTATAAAATGCGTCTCTACAGGTTTTTTAGAATGAAATGAATCTCTACCCCTAAAGGTTATATTTGAATTTATGAGCTACAATATAATATACTCCTTTATTGTAGACAAGAATGGAATTCAAACGTTGTAATATAATATACTCCTTTATTGTAGACAAGAATGGAATTCAAACGTTGTAATAGTTGCAAGGATAACTATTTTGCATAGTGCGGTGAGCTACAATATAATATACTCCTTTATTGTAGACAAGGATGGAATTCAAACGTTGTAATAGTTGCAAGGACAACTATTTTGCATAGTGCGGGGTTTGTATGGCATGTTTCATGCAATATGTTCGATGAAATGTATGAAGGATGGGATAATTATTTTTCCTCAAGGATGTTGTCAGGTCAATTACTCATGTATCCAACTAATTGCATAGAAATTAGTAATTTTTGCATAGATTTTATGAAATTAGATCTAGTTTTGTTTAAACCTAATTAATGGATGTTCTGTTTAAATTTAGGTTAACTTTAAAGGGTATCCATGTATATGGACTTTGAACTCCCATTTTGTGATTTCAATAAAAGCATTTTAAAAGTTCAATTCAAAAAACATTTTAAAAGCATGGGGTATTCACTTAGTGAAACCATGTCATAGCACTTTTGTTCATGCGATATTAAAGAATACCCCTAATTTCACTAGATATTGATAATTACTTACAAAAATCGTTTTGTTAAGCCCCTGCAATACATATTTCAAATTAAAGAACTCTATTTTTATATTGTCTCGATACCTGTAAACACCCCATACCCTATTTTCTGCTTCCCAATACCTACAATATATGGACCTTATTTTTCACAGATAAAAGCCCACCTTTATGAATGAACATGATAAGGTATTACTCAACAATGTGAATCAAATTAAAGAACTCTATTTTTATATTGTCTCGATACCTGTAAACACCCCATACCCTATTTTTTGCTTCCCAATACCTACAATATATGGACCTTATTTTTCACAGATAAAAGCCCACCTTTATGAATGAACATGATAAGGTATTACTCAACAATGTGAATCTACGGTGTTTAAAAGTTCAATTCAAAATTTTGGGGGGTTTTCCAAATTTTCAGCCACCCTAATAAGGGAATTCAATTTGTATGAATTTACCTATTCGATTGTGGTGGAAAATAGAGTTACATATATGCATGCAACTGTTTGTTAAAATACATATCTCAATGGTTGTAGATTACATATTGTTTTACATATTGTTAAGTGTTTGTAAAAGTATTATAATGAATTGTTTTGAGTTTTGTCAATTAAGAATTGGTAAAATTGATATATATTTAATTTAAAATATAAGTATCAATAATGTTGTCTAAGGTATCAAGATTTATGGTGGTTGTTTATATCTCCTATGTACTTACAATTGTTGTTTGGCTGCCAAATACATGTAGGTGTAAAATTATTAAATATTGATTGTGACAATAGTAAACTTATGTACACCATGAGTGGTTGAAGAATGTAGATCAAATTGTTACGACTGTAATGTCTTTAAGCATGTGTTACATCCGTAATGTCTTTAGATTGTTAATAAATTTGAGTCGTCGTTTGGCTGCCATAATAAATTTGAGTCGTTGTTTGGCTACCAAATACATGAAAGTGTAAATATATTAAATGTTGATTGCGATAGTAGTCAACTTTATGTATATTGAGTGGTTGAAGAGTGTAGATCAAACTGTTATGACCTTAATGTTTGTAAGCATGTGTTACATCCGTAATGTCTTTATATTGTTAATAAATTGAAGTTATTGTTATATAAAGGTGTTACTAGTATTATGTCAAACATGTTTTATGGATTAGTGCTAAGAGTTTAATCTCGACATTTATGTCAAACATGTTTTATGGATTAGTGCTAAGAGTTTAATCTTGACGTCTTTCTTTTTTATGAGCAAAATGTGTGCTTGGGTACACATACTAATTTCATGTTAGGAGTTTAGTATAATGATCAAAACATAATCTAGGCTAACTTTATAATTGTATTCATGGCTTGTATTTTTCAATATAATAATAATAATCTATTTTTAAGGTCACCACCAAGCAAGACATCAATTTGGTGTATGAGACTCCTTTATTTGTTGTACAAAAAACTCCCCTCTGTGCAGTGATTTAACTGCGAAGTCTACAAGGGTTCTACAAGGGTGTATATAAATTTAATGTTACTTGTTCAAAAATATTTAATTCATATTGTGTGAATCAAATATTTAATAACTCTTTTTTGGTAACATGTGTATGTTTTGACCCTCAAGGGTTAGTTTCATATGTCTTGGTTGATTCTTGGATTGAGTTCTGTAGTAACTGATTGTGAAGGAAGATTTATAAAGATACTATGGAAGAACTACATGGGTAAACACCAATAATAGAACCTTGTGGAAAATGTGTGGGTTTCAAATGGGTTTATTAATATGTAAATATTTTGAGAAAGAGTTTGTGTAATATCTTTTGATGAAAAACTAATTGTGCGTGTAGTATAATTATTGTTGTTAATGCAAACATTGATCTCATTAGAAATAAGTATGAACTTGTAATAGTTATGGGAATTGGATTTTGACAATGTTAGTTTTAATTAACTTTAGTTTTGATGGGAGTTACACGGGCTTACATTATGTGAAGGTACAATCACCTTGGGTGAAAAATGACTTATGCATCATCGCTTTGTTCACCCCTAAACACAAGTGAGCATGTTTCCTCCCACAATGCCAACTGTGCTCGAGACATTTAATGTTGTTATTGATATCTTCATCATGGATATAGGTTGCTCTTGTGCTAAGTATGAACTTGTAATAGTTATGGGAATTGGATTTTGACATGTCAGTTTTAATTGACTTAGTTTTGATGGGAGTTACATGGGCTTACATTATGTGAAGGTACAATCCCCTTGGGTGAAAAATGACTATGCATCATCGCTTTGTTCACCCCTAAACACAAGTGAGGCATGTTTCCTCCCACAATGCCAACTGTGCTCGAGACATTTAATGTTGTTATTGATATCTTCATCATGGATATAGGTCGCTCTTGTGCTATTGTTCCTCTCTTCATGTACTAAGAAATTATCTTCCCAAAAATACATTAAATGGGTCTTGAAGTTCTAAGCTTGGCATTAAAATTGTATCTTCTTTGTTATAGGAATTACTTAAACTGTTTACATATGATAATGAGATATAGATAATGTATAAGTGCATGACAAACAACTAATGCTATCAACATTACAAAATGAAGTATCACATGAATATTTAATAATACATTGTTAGAATCTAGAAAAATTTAGTGATTAATTTTGTTCTATATTATTATTAGTATTTACTTGTATATTTAGATTTGAAATCATTATTATTATTTAGTTTTAAGATTTGAAATCATTATTATTATTTAGTTTTAAGAATAAATGCTTTAATGCACATCAATATTATTCTAATCAAATCACGCAATTCCTCCATGAGGGTCACAAAACGACTTAGTGTTTGGTAAGACCTTGGGGTTGGGCATTCAAATAATGTACTTTTTGTTTCTCATTTCGAAACATTGTAAGTTGTCTAAATAGGGAACTTTAAAATATCTTCCACCTTCAAGTGTTCAAGAATACCTAGGAAATGAGGCGTCATGTAAGAGAAGGTCAAACTCGAGGTGAGGTTGTTTTTGTTATCCACATGGAACACAAATTCTCTCCATGCAATTATAAATGACCTAATGAAACTCAAAGTGGGGCTCTTAAATTTGGATCCAAAATGTTGGCAATAGTGGAAATTGGTGAAACAATCTAATGGTGGATGCAGTTCCTAGATCCAATTTGTGAAAGTAAAATATGCTTATTTTGAACAAGACATTTACTATCTGGGATAACTAACAAAACTATGCCAAACTGGCCCATAGTGGGGATTTCTAATTCTTGTTTTAAAGAATGTTTCATCAATGAACTCAAGTAGGAATTTAGAACACAGGTTATGATGTAATGCCCAACTACTTGGATGCTTTTGAGAGAGCCAAAAAAGTCGAGGTAGTGATATGAAATGCACAAACCAAAAGACCCTCTTTAACTTCTCGCACTCACCCTCCTTTGGAAACCACCACTAACCCCTTGTATTCCTCGAGAATCTAAAAGTTGTCATAGGAAGAAATGATAGAATGGCAATGCCTCATACAATTGTGATGAATGTCATTTCAATGGGCACAAATGTAAAGAACAAGAATTATTTCACATAGATATATCCTCTTTAGACCAATTGGAAGACATTCCATTCAAACATTCCATAGAATTATTTCACCCATTGTTAAGTATGTGCCATACCTACTTTTCAACTTATGGTTGTCAAAGGGGATATGATGAAATGTGGAGGTCAATGCAAAAATGTGAAACACCAAACAAGTATCATGTCAAATCTTACTTGTTTGCTACTAAAATGGGTGATTGTGATATAATTCTCAATGCAAAATGGTTATGCACCTTGGGACTTGACATTATGGATTTCAAGGATCTATATATGAGCTTCACTAAGGGCAGAAACACACCCTCAAGGGGATTTAGTTTGATTTAGTTAGACTTATTAGCCCTCATTATATGGACAAATTATTGAAGAAATGATACTAAAGCATCTTTGCCCAGCTTAATGCTATAAGTGTTGGATTTCCTCAAACAAGAGATTCACTTTGATTTGTAATTTGTCTTGACCAAACATCAACAGGTATTTACTGCATTTACGTAGTGAGCATGACCATGGTATTCTCATAATTCCAAGTATTCAACCACCCGAAATGACTTATTTTCAACACCTTTTTGCACAAAATAATGAAATAAAAAATATCATTGAACTATAGGGGGTTGGACGTATATCTCGTAGTACTAGTCTTAACTCATCAATTGTGGTCATGGTATTAAAAAAGGAAGACAATCGGTGTAGGTGTCCTAATTTTTGGGCTCTTATTAAGTTTACAATGAAGGACAAATTCTCCATTCCAATTATTGATGATCTTTAGATGAACTTCATGGAGCTAATTTTTTCACTAAATTGGATTTTCATTCAAGATACCACTTAGTATGAACCATCAAAGAAGTCGATTGGTTTGTTTGATTAGTTGGCATAATCCTAGTCAACTTCTCACATCACTCGTTGAAGACGACGATCGACAAAAACCATAACCGATAACAGCAGAACTCGTCAAATACCGACAACTCCAACATGCTCTATTGACATCGGCTATTGCATATGTCGAAAACGACCACAACTTAACTCATTAAGATTGACGACTCCAACATGCTTTGTCAACATCGACCATAGCATATCGACTTTGACAAGCTGTCCCTTTGTCTACCAATTGATTGTGACAATTGTGCTTCTGCAACCTTACAACTTCTCTTGTAATTGAGTGTAACGGTTAGGCATCAAGCATTCCAACACACTCTATATAAACCTGTACTTGAATGTCTTATAGGGGAAGTGATGCATGTAACATGGTATAAAGAGAAGTAATAAAATAAATTTGTTTTGAATTCTTTCATTTTGTTTGTAAACATATTCTTATTGCTTGATTGGTTTGATTTGTCGACATTGTCTAAATTGCTTCCACCATAACAAAACTCGACTCATTCAGTTGAACCTGTTGTCCCTCGTTGAATACCTGGGTGAAGCGGATCATTGGTATCATAGCTACCATATGGTCTCCAGGCTTTTTAGTTGGACCTTGCATAAGTTTTTGTGTAGATGCACTCGTAAACTCAATAATTTAGATAGGCGCTACCTTCAATTTGAGTATCCACAAGTTCGAAATACTCATTCGAAGATGGCAGAAGTAAGACAAAATCCATGCAACTGAAGAGACAAAGCAACTCATAGATCAAGTATTGGCTCCATTCTCATGCAAATCGCCTCGACTTTAGAAGGATTATCGACAAGATGCACTTTTGATAAATTTATCCCTTTTAAGGTTCAAATGAACTTGGATATACCAAATCTTAAAAGGAAAATTTGATGTCGAATTTATCGACAAATGGGTACAACAACCAGAGTCCTATTTCTCTGTGAATCGACTCTTGGAAGCTGAGGAGATCACCATTGCATTCTTTAAAATGTCGACTTAAATGCACTGTTGGTGGGATAAACTATTGATAAACATGGATAAGGAAGACAACCCCATAGACATGGAATAAATTCGTCGAGCATGTTCGAAGAGATTTTTATCCACCCAAATACCTTGAGAAACGGTATAAGTGGCAACAACTAGGGCAGTGGAGAGACTTGTCCGTGTAGAGCTATATAAACAAGTTTTATCGACTCATGGCTAGACTTGGAGTTTGAGAAGAAGAAGACTTGCTCATTCTAAAATATGTCAACAATCTATTCCCATACATTTAGCAAGAGATGGAGTTCCTTACTATAAATACGCTCATGGATGCATTCCATTATGCTATCAAGCTTGAATCCAAGCAGAAAGGAAAAGCACAACTCACAACTAAACTGACAGGATGACCATACGACAAGAAGTCTTTGTTGATAATTGACTTCGACAAGTCCAAATGCCCCACCCAACCAACTCCGTAGAGGCAAGATTAGGGCAAGTGAGACTCTTAGAAAGACGAGGGATTGCACTAGGAAACTTCTTGTTGGGAAATGGTGTGATTACCAGAACTCATCTTAGCATGATGCATTGGAGTGAAAAGCTGGGAAGACATTTTTGGAAAAAGTATCTGCATTCGACCCAGAATCGTGGGCCCTCTTGGCATTGATACCGACAACTCTAGTAGACTCTATTATTGTCGACGAGGAGGAACAAGAGCGCTTGTTCCATACAAAGATATGGGTTCAAAACAAACCATTACATCTGATTGTGAATAATGCCAACCAAAAGAACTTTGTTTTTGAAGCTCTTGTGAAGATTTTCCCTAAAAAAACCCACTATGGAGAAAAACCTAACAAAAAAGAGGAATATGCCTTACTCTTTTGTACAGAATGGAAATACAAAGAAAAATGTACTCTCTCTGGACTTACCTATAACCTTGCAGCCATAATGGATACTACATGATCTCCTTACATCAACAAGGGGCACCCTTCTTACATCAACATATCATTGAGAACTTGGTATGATGCATCACATAGAAAGAAAAAAGTCTTATTGAAATTGGGCATTACTAAGACTAGAGGGGTACACATGGATTCCTTTAAATCCGAGGAGGCCTACTCAACAACCATGCTCCATACAAAGACATTTTTTTAGCAAGGTTGTTAAGGGCGATGCAATTTTCCCATAAATTTTCACAAACTTCCTATAGTATTCCTCGAGTCCTCAAAGCCCTCATAGTATATTGAAGGCCATGGGGCATGGCCAATCCTACATAGCCATAGCTTTCTTGAGTTCTACTTACACCCTTTCTTGACTAACAATGTGACCCAAATATTCAACTTTTGAATCCCCAAAGCTACATTTGGAGTGTTTAAAGAACAATTGGTGGTGCCACAAGAGTTGCAAGGTTTTATCAACATGATCCACATGGGAGACCCACATTTTTTTGTAGATCAAAATGTCATAAAAAAATATAAGATCAATATTGCATATGAAGGGTAAAAAAATCTTGTTCATGAGGCTCTAAAAGGTGGATGGAGCATTGCAAAGTCCATAGGGATTACTAAAAAATCATACTATCGACCTTTGTGTATGGAAAGTTTTTTAGTTATGACCTCCTTAATTTGTATTTGGTGGTATCTAGAATGAAGTTCCACTTTAGTGAAGAAATTGGCTCTATTAAGCTCAAAGAGATCATCAATAACTGGAACAAGAAATTTGTCCTTGATGGTCAATTGGTTGAGAGCCTGGAAATCAAGACACATGCACCAATTGTCTTCTTTATTTTAACACCATGACAACATCTAATGAGTTAAGGTTGGTATTGGGACATATGCCTCCAACCCTTGGTAGTTCTTTAATCATATTTTATATTTCATTATTTTGTGCAAACAGTTGTTGATAATACGCCACAATGGATGGTTGACTACCTAGAATTATGGGAATACCATGGTCATGATCACTACATGAGATGATAAGTCATTGAATGTTTCAAATAACTTTAATGTTTAGTCAATACAATTTACAAATCAAAGTGAATCTCTTGTTGGGTGAGTCCACCACTTGCATGGCATTGAACTAGGCGATAATGCTCGAGTGGACATTCTTTAATACATTTTCCATATGATGAGAGATAATAATTTTATGTGAACCAAACCAAATCCCCTTGAGTGTGTGTTTCTACCTTTCCTTAGTGAAACTCATATATAAATCCTTCAAATGCATGGTGTCAGGTTCCAAGGTGCATAACCATTTTGCACTGAGAACTACATCAAAACCACTAGTTTTAATAGTAATCATCTGATGCTTGAGATGATACTCTCTTATTTGGATTTTTACAATTTCACATCTACATCCACATATCCTCATACCCCCATTACAAACCATAATTTGAAAATTAGGTATGGTACATAGATAACAATGGGTTTCTACAAGGACTCTCCTATGAATAAAATTTCGGGTTTGATTACTGTTAAACAAAATAATCACCTTGCAGTTCTTTGTGGACAATTAACTTAAAAGTTTGGGGTGTAGAAAGACTTGATAAAGCATTGAGGGAAATTTGGGGTTCCTCACAAGTAGTTTGTAAGGATGTTTTTTTCTAGGGTGGTTTCTTCTAATTTTTATAGGAAGTGTGGTTAAACGAAATGTCTTCCAATTGGTCTTGGGATGATACATCCATGTGCAATGGTTTTTGTTTTTTTAACATTTGTTCCTTTTGAATTATCTTTCATCAGAATTGCAACAACGAGTTTTGAGGCAATGACATTTTATCATTTCTTCCTATGACAACTTTTGGATTCTCAAGGGCCAAGAGGAGTGGTTAGTGGTGGTTTCCAAAGGAGGGTGAGTGCGAGAAGTGAAAAAGGATATTTTGGTCTATGCATTTATCACCATATCGAATTGTTTAGCTCTCGTAAGCCTCCAACCAAGTAGTTAATAATTGTATCATAACTTGTGCTCTAATTTCCTACTTGAGTCCAGTAATGAAACAATATTTAAAAAAGGAATCAAGCATGCCCTATGCCAAGATTGTCAATTGTTGAAAGGCAACTATAGAGTCCAACACCCCTAATGAATATCTTTCTCGAAACTAGCTTCATGGTTGGTGGTGTTCGACTCCCGCATATGCAATACATGAATATAAAGAAGTTACCACATTGAGTTATTATTTAATTATAAATAAAAAATACGCTAATCTTTCCTAATGTTAATCAAAATACAACGAAATACTTAGAAATGCAATGGAAATCACTTTAAACCAAAATCCCACAAATAGGCATTAAAAACGATTAATTAGTGTCATGGGAAAGTAAAGTAGGATTAAAAATAGGGAAGGATGTGAAAATATGACATTTATGTGACCCAACAAGGAGACATGTGTTTTGTTGTAGATCAAGATGTCATCAAAGAAAACAAGATCAAATTTGCATAGGAAGGGTAAAAAAATCTTATTCACGAGGCTTTTGAAAAGTGGATGGAGCATTGCAATGTCTAAAAGGCAACACTAAAAACTCATTCTATTGATCTTTACATGTGTGGAAATTTGTCTTTGGTATGTCCTCCTCCATATATACTTTGATACGTTTTGCCTATGTGTTCGACAGGGGACAACAGGTTCAATTGAATGGGTAGAGTTATGTTACGACAGAGGCAATTTGGCCTATGTCGACAAATAAAGCAATCAAAGAATAAGAACACATATCAAAGCCATTAGAGCAATCAAAGAGCACGTATCTAGATTCAAGTAGAGTTGATGTTGTTGAAGGATGTCGAGGACTTGTTGACGCTGTCTGACATGTTCCTCCCATGTTCTACAGTAAATCATGATGTCATCGAGATAGACAATGACAAATTTTCCAATAAAATGTCACAACACATCATCCATGTATCACATGAAGGTTGTTGTTGCATTAGTTAAACCAAAAGGCATGACTAACCATTCAAGCAATCCATCCTTGGTCTTGAAAGTAGTCTTCCAGACATCTAAGGACTCGATCAAAATTTGATGATATCCTGACTTAAGATCAAGTTTAGTAAAGAATTTAGCACATTTCACACAATCAATCAATTCATCGGTTCTTGGCAAGGGGTACCGATTCTTCATCGAAATCTTGTTGAGTTCCCTATAGTCGATGCACATGCGCAGAGTCTCATCTTTCTTAGGAACAAGGACAACTAGACTTCCACAAGGAGAGGAGTTGGGGTAGATATCACTCTTGTCGATCAAATCTTGGATTTATCACTCTTCATTCTTGATAATGGATCTCCTGTAGACATGCATTAGGTAAAGAAGAACCAGAAGCAAGTTCAATGGAGTGTTTTACCTTGTAGTGTAGCGGCACTCCATGGGGTGATTTAAACATATTCTGACATTCTTCAAGAATGTTGTCGATTTTCCATTGTTGTTGTGAACTGCAATTGATGGCTAATTGACAAGTTTCTACAGTCTTCCTAGAATGTTGAGGCTTGATCATGATCAATGCGAATTTTTGAGCATGGTTGATCAACTTTTTTGCATGTTAGAAGATACGATTTCAACTGTTAATGCAGGTCTTCGTTCTAGTATTTCATACCACCGGTTGCGAATCTTGACAATCACCCTCTGTAGTCGTGAGTGATAACTTCCATATCTATCCCACAAGTAAGTTTTCCCAAACAATGCATCAAATATGGAAAGAAGTGCCACATCGATGAGCACGTCATCTTTGAAAAGCCTAATGAAGTATTCGAGCATGCATTGTCGAGTGATTCTTAGTTCTTGTCCATCCGTCATCCAACCGATGTTACAAAGCTGAGGATGCAATGTGGTGACAAGACCTAATTTCTTGTGTTGATTATGTGGATTGTGTATTTCTTTGCTCTAGTTATTTTTCTTTTAGTTCCATTTTCTTTAGCATTTAGTGGAAATAAACTATTTAAAAGAATTAAGTTGTAAGAGCCATTATGACGAACTGTTCGAGTGGAATATCCAAAATAGTTTATGGATCACATTCTTTGATTTCATAAGATGAATAATGCAATGTCTTAATTGGTTTTCATAGTCATAAATTAGTCAATTTTTATAGTGCATGATCCATATATTTCCAATAGGAGCAACTACTACGAAGCAACGATTCTTACTAGTGTAATGGTTGATTGGATGCTATGTTTGAGTATGCTTGTTTTGAATTCACCCCCTCCATGATATATATTGTATCATCGGAAATATTCCACAATACATAAAAAAAATGGCCATTATGAATTCAAACATGCCTAATATAAAAATTCCCATTATTGAGTTACAATGGTTCTCCATCTCTTTGGGAACTTTCTATGGTTTTTTGGCTCCAAACTTCCTGGGTTGTTTTGATTCCCTTAACAATGTTTTTTGTCCAATTAGAAGGCCACGGATTTCCATGGAATACCTTGGATCCAGTCCAAGGTTGTAATTCGAAGTTAGTTATTTCCAACAAGCTATCAAGTGCCCCAAATGGATATCATATGCTAAAGTTATTCACCTGAGAAGTTGATGTATCAACTAGCCATCTCGGGGCACACAAATCTTTTTTATGGAACTTCATCTACTAGGGTTAGGTTTTTGGATGTTAGGGTTTTTGACTCTTTATGCTTATGATAAAATTTCCTTTTTGTTCTCTTTGTAATCAGCTCTTGTGAATGAGCATAGCTGACACATCTCTCTTCAAAAGTAAGCTACTACCATCTGAGCTAATTTGTATTGCTTTGTAGTTTATAGTGTTTGAGTAGGATATCCCATTGAGTTGTTGCTTGAGGAATCCCTCATGCAACATAGGAACAAGATGATTGATGATTTGCTATATCCTTCAACAATTGCCAACAGAGGTGGAGATGCCTTCAATGAGAAACCATTTTGAAGGTGTGACTCCCTTCAAGGTACAAGTTAGCTTTTCTATTATGGTATTTGAAGGCTACATACACACAGATGCTTTGGATAAATGGTTAAATATGTTAGAGGGTTACTACACTATTAAAAAATGTTCCAAACACAAAAAGATCACCTTCACACTCCTTAAGTCCCTCCCCCATGTCAAATATTGGTGGGACAGTTACTATGTGAGGCATGCTAGAGAAGAGTTTGAAATAAATAGGACGGAACCCACTTGGGTAGATTTTGTCGATATCGTCAAGGATGAATTCTACCCTTTTGGAAACTATGATGAAGAGTACACGAGATGGACAACTTTGCTTTAGGAGGGAGACCATCGAGTGTCAGAGTTCACCAATATATTCCATACCTTGTGCTCAAAGTTGGGTATCAGAGAGTCTGAATGACACTTGGTATTAATGTATCGCAGTGGCCTACATAGGTACGTCTATATAGAGATTGATTTCTTAGACATGTCCTCATTGGGAGCTTCTTATTATTATGATGTCAAGATCAAGCAAAATTTTAAGTAAAAAAATAATTGAGTGTTTTGGTTTGCAAATCAACTACAGTAGAATCCTGGTAAAGGTGGCTTTAACTCACATAACAAAGAATAGAGCAAGGTTGGACAAAATCATGAAAACCAAACCAATCCACAGGGAAATAATGGTAAGGGAAAGGACATTGGAAAGTGATATGAGTTCTTCAAAATCCCCTGACAAAACATTGATGAATGTCACTCAAAACAATCATCGTTGGTTGATATGAAATCTTCGAAGTTGGACTCTAGCTTAGACTCCGATTTAGAGCAAGAGAAGGGAAAACATATAATTGATGTAGAATTGAGTGCCACTATCGCAACCGCAAAGATCCAACCAGAAGACTCAGAGTATCCAGAGGAAGGGTTTGATGCCACCTTAGGGCATCAAACCCTTCAAAGATGAGGTACTATGTGATATTGTCCCACTTGAAGTTTGTGTTTTTCTTCTAGGATAACCCTATATGTGGAAAGATCATGTTGTTTATGATTCTAGGCCTCGTAGTGTCATTGTTACTTTGGAAGGCCAACTCTACATGATACTTGAGGCAGTCTTGACAACTGCATTTTCCTTGATCTTTGCAAATCAATGTCGAAATGTCATCTCTTAGATTGGGAAATTTGTCCTCTTCATGGTTTGGTTTAAAGGTAAACAGATGTCACTGCAACCGCCACAACCTCAGCATAAGGTCTCTTTAAACAAAAAAAATCAGGTGGACAAGATTGTGGAAGAATACATAGATATCTTTTCCTTGCCTATAGGGGTGCATCTACACTACCATATTAAACATTCAATTGATTTGATACCCAATGCTCCTTTACCTAATGGCCTAATATACAAATGTTCTCTTCTAGAGAATGAGGAAATAAAGCATTAGATTCAGATCCCATCTAAAAGGAACACTTTCGATCAAGCTCCTCATCCTGTGGGATCCCAATTGTGTTGGTATAGAAGAAGGATGACACATGGCGAATTTGTATTGATTACAGAAGCCTGTACAAAATCACCATCAAGAAACGATACCCAATATCCTAGATGAATGATCTTCTTGATTAACTTAAGGGTGCCAAGTTATTTAGTAAGATTGATTTGAAGTCAGGCTACTACCACCAAGTCCTAATTGAGCATGATGATGTATGGAAGACAACCTTCAAGTCTAATCAAGGCCTTTTTTAGTGGTTGGTCGTGCCTTTTGGCTTGATTAATTCCCCAACAATATTTATGAGGATGATGGATGATATATTATTCCTATCCACAAGTTCTTTTATGGTTGTATATCTAGTCAACATCCTCATCTCCAACAGAACTTGAGTGGAACACTTACAACACATTCAACAAATTCTTAGTACCTTGGATCCATGTCAGAAACAAATCATATCCACAAAGGTACACAGTGGATCCATGTCAGAAACAAATCATAACCACAAAAATACAAAGTGGATCTATGTCAAAAGGGGAGATTATAGCCACAAAGATACAAGGTGGATCAATGTCTCATAATCAAATGAAGATATATAGAAATAAGATTGAAAAGATCAATCTCCATAAGAATCAGTGCCAAAATATGAGTGAATGAAAATCCAACACAACTTGAGTCATAGCTTAATGACATGATGTTATATATGGACTCGAGGTCTTCAAACCAACCAATATGGGTACAAGTCTAAAATATGTGAATAAATATCTTGAAGTCAAACATAGTAAGACATTGTTTAATTACTGATCGTTGATGTATATCGTTAACACATGCAATCCAACTCACCAATAATGATAATGAGAGGCAAGGTACCTAGTACTATCTAACAACTGTGAATAGTGTTGACGTCGAACACTTGTAGACTCTAATGATTAGGTGACATTGATGTATTCCCACTATCGATAGTGAGGAAATTGCCACTAATGACTGCAATCTCAAAGGTAAGGTACTAAAAGGACTCTATACCATGATCTCATAATATATGTTTTGGAGTTGATGGGATGTGATCCACTGGAAGGAGGGCATTAAGGCATGCCACATCATCCAAGATGAGGTTTTCATAGAAGAACAAAGATTTGGTGGAACAAACTGACTGATTCTAAAGCATACTTGACACAGGAAGGCCAACACACTAAGTCAAGAGTTCTAAGGATTGGTCTATGCAGACTTAAACTTCCCTTGAACATAAGCATGACACAATAAGTGACTAAGTCAACAATGAATCAAGAATGAACATGACATAAGTCAATGATGTATGAGACATCAATACACTTCTCCATACTGATTGGAATATTAACCATCAAGTGGAGAAAGTATAAAAATGAGTTCATCTTCCTATAGCCATACTATAACCCAAACTGTAGAGATAATGACTCAAGACAATGTGCTTTGTTCCAGAGCGACACAACTGGTTTCCATACATAAAAAAGAACTTGACTCTTTCCCATCCTTGGTTTGGAATTTTTGATTTTTTTGTCTTTCTCATATTATTAAAGCTTGAAAAGAGAATAAAATAATGTTAGAATACAGGGGAAGAAATGAATGTTGGGGACAAGCGAACAAGTTTCGAGAGCATGGAACCTAGATATGCATAATGAAAGGAACATGAGCAAGATAATGACACTTGGGGCGTGTTTCTTCTCGGTAAAAAGGTGTCAAGTTGCAAAGGAAAAATGATGCATATCTTAACAATAATGAGATAAGAAATGGGGGCTTAACATATTAATGAGAGTTGGAAGCCGATATAAGGTTCAAAAGAGCAAGCGGGAATAATGTAATGCATTTACAACTTAAGCATAAAAGTGGGAGCATTATAGGAAATTGCCAGAAATAAATTAGAAAGAGGGGCTTGAGTCTTCTTCTCAAAGTCATGGTAAAACTAATAGGCCCCCCAAGCTTATGAAAAAAACTTAACATAGGCACCAAAATGGAGAAAGGGTGCTAACTATGATGTCCCATGTTAGGTAGGATATTTTGTCGAACCAATGCAAAATGCAGGCAGAGATGGTGGACCCACCAATATCCAATAGGGTTGACCCTATGGAAAAATCGGGTAGAAAAAGGTTCAAATGCATCATAACACAGGGGATGCCTAAACTTATATGCAAGTTTTTGAAAATACTTATGCAGATTGAACGACATGGAGAAAATTATCCATAAGTAACTATGAATCCAACTAAAGTTCTTGTCTCCAAGAAAAAACAATACCATGATGATATCTAAAAAAACTAAAATAAAGAGTCTGATACAGGTCACTTTGGTAGAAATAATTTCAACTTCAATATATTTAACAATATTCGTAACCAAGGCAAAGTTTACCAGTGAAGACTCAATAATGCCAATAATATCAAACTCACGAGGAAGATCAAAGTTGGAAGAAGTAATGGAGTCTACATGAATAGACTCATCATCGTAGGAGTAAAAATTGCTAGCATAATCTTACTCATCAGGAACATCTACTTGCAACTCAATGGAGGAGTCCAAAGACTAAAAAATGCCAATGTATGAAGATCTATAAACATGGAGATCAAACTCAAAAGGAAAACTAGGGTTGGATTTGATTGAAATGTGTTCCAATCCAAGGAGATTATTTTTGGAAACAACATAAGAAACCCAAGGAATGTCAGACTCTATTATAGCCTCTAGGAAAGTTTTATCTAAAGGAAGTATATCATCCTAGACATAACATATGTCAAAACATTCAATTGGACCAATAAGGTGGAGAGCAAGATCCAATGCCCCATTGGATGGATCACCTGGTCAACTGCCAAAAGCAAATCCTAAGATGGTAAGAATGAACACAATGGCTTCTTCTCAATAGCAATTGAACACGAGGGATACAATGCCACATAATTCATTCTTGGTGGGTTAATGTCTATTGAAACACTAGGAATTGACAAAGGATACACATTGTCTAAAGTTACCACTACATAATTTGAAGGGAAAATCTGATGAGAAAATCCGACGACATCCGACGAAAAAGACTGTGTCATCGGATTTCTCCTTCAAATTATGTAATTTGATTAGTTTTTTTTAATTGATAGAACTACATGTTGGATTTTTGACATCCCTCGTATATCCAACGAAGATGTTCGTGTTGAATTTCTGACGTCCCTCGCATATCCGACAAAGATAGAACTACAAGTCAAATTTCAGACATACCTTGCGTAAATTGCCGGATATCCGTCAATTTATCATCATCATCATCATTATCATCATCGTCGTCATCATTGTCATCATCCTCTTCCTCACCAACATCATCATCGTCATCACCCTCTTCGTCATCATCATCATCATATTCATCATCATCATCAATATTGTTGCCATCATCATGATCATCATTGTCATCATGATCATCATCGTAATCATGATCATCGTCATCGTCATCGTCATCATCATCGTCGTCGCCATCATGATGATGATCATGATCATCGTTGTCGTCATCACCATCATCATCGTCATTGTCATCATCATCATCGTTATCATCATCATCATCGTCATTGTCATCGTCGTCGTCATCATCGTCATTGTCATATTGATCATCATCATCGTCATTATCATGATCATCATGATCATCATCATCATCGACATCATCATCATCATCATAGACATCATCATCATCATCATTATCGTCATTGGAATCATCATGTGTTAGGATTATATAATCCTCCCTTGTCCATATATATAGTCTATTAGATCATTTTCCTAACTTATGAGTCATTTGCTAGAGTTTGGTGCCACCGTGATATTGGTGCCACTAGTGCCATTAGTGCCACCAGTGTGCCATTTGGTGCCACCAGTGCCAATCCCTACACTTTAGGAGCCACTCTGAGTGCCACTGACATCCTCCATTAGTTGGGTGTAGTTAGTAGGTAGTTATATGCTCCAGTTACATTCAGTTAGAAGTCTTTCAGTTGAGTTAGCGGCAGTCTTGCATGGCTGCATGGGAGTAGGCACCATTTCTCACCTACCTCATCAGTTTAACTAGTTTCACTGATTGATAGACTGAATTAGACATGTGGAGTTAGACTAGTGGTCTCCGACAGTGACTTAGACACTTCTAGTTAGTCAGTCAGTTAGGATTGAGTTGGTAGATTCGAATCTTATCCACATGATTCAAATTATCCTTATTGTAACACTGTTGTATACTGCTGGAATTAATGAAGATTAATGTTGTAATTTACTGATAAATTCTTAACATCTTTCTCTGAAATTTGTCTTGTTCAGTGTACATTTTTCATTCCATTCAATTGCACAATTATACCTTTCAATTGCACTCATTTCATGTAGATCAATGGCTCAATAATTCAAACATGGTATTAGAGCCTTTTTCATGCTAGCAGCAAATCTGTCCAACCTCCATTGTACATAAGACGCAGCTGGGTTTCCACATAATTCCTACAATTTGTGACTTGCTAACTTTGGATTAGTCCAGAGAAGTCTCTAAAGGTGTGACGGACCTTGAGAAAGTGTACATTTTGAGGTGGAAGGCTTGAAACTGACATGATTACAAATTGATTTTTTTTTGCAGTGTTACTTGCAGGTACTACGTAGCTTGAATGAAGAATTGATTGTCTAGGAGGAAAATTGATGGATTCTACTACTCTTGTACCCCAGATCCTTACACCCTTCAACTATGTTGATTGGAGGGAAGATATGCAGGTTTCCTTGTGCAAGTTGGGTCTGTTTAGGATGACTATGGGCAGAGAGACAGAGCCTCATCACCCTACTGAGAAAAATAAGTTCTTGAATCGGTTAGATGAATCCTTTGGATCCCTATGCACTCACATCTCCCGGGATACTCTCTTTCACCTTGAGGGATTGAAGACTTCGAAAGAATCTTGGGAGAATATTGAATTGTTTTTTGGAAAACAAGCTGAGGTTCGAGGGCACATACTGGATAATGAGCTCATTGCATTGCAGCCCAACAGTTTCAAAACTATACAACAATTTGTCACAAAATTCAAGTCTCTTGCACTCTAGTGTAAGCAATGCAGAATATAGAGGAAAGATGAGCAGCTTGTGCTCTCTATGCTAAAAAAACTTGGTTTTGAGTACTCTGTCTTTATCTCTACCTTCCATTTCGGAAGAGCTTCTATCCCCAATTGGAAGATGCCTTCTTTCGACAAGTTTGTTGAGTCCTTAATACGGGAGTAGGATAAGTTGGTTCAAATAGGAGTCTTCAAACTTCCAAGAATCAAGCTCTTCTGATGTCAGACTCTACCAATGCGCAATACAAAGGTAAGAACAAGGGGAAGGATCCCAAAGCCTTTGATTCAAATCTAAAAGAGAATGAAAAATATTTTGAAGGAGCCTCGGGCTCCAAGTTTGATAATATTAGATGCCCATATTGTATGAGAGGCTTTCATCCTAAAATCCAGTGCTTGAAGAAGCAAATCAACCAACTGTCAGCCCTCCTTGAACTGAACAATATTGCCTTTACACAAAAAGAAAAGAAGTATCATGTTGGAAAACTGACAGGAGATCACGAGAGATGCCATGCCTTGAAGGCATGCCTCACTCGATCGAAAGCTTACTTGATAGATTCTGGAGCATCCAACCACATGGTGTCCTCCAAGGAATCCTTCACCACTCTCAATCTCACAATAGGGCCTACTATTCATATGGGTGATGAATCTCATATCCCAGCAGAACGAAGAGGTTATATTAAAAAAACCAGCATGGAGAGTTCATAAATGTACTCGATGTGCCCTCTCTTGCAACAATTTTTTTATCTATATACCAGATGAATCACACTGGCTCACCAAAAGCAAGTGGTATTTTTACCTGACTCAGTATAGATCACAAATATCTCAACTAGGAAGATTATAGAGAAAGGTATTGAATATCATACCTCCAAGGAATATGCATTCTCACATTTGATTCCATGCTTAGATCCAGTACATCCATAGCTTTCTTTTGAAGCAAATGAAGGTATTAAAATTCCTATACTTCCTATTGCAGATACAAATTTATTAGCTAACATTTCAGATTCAAATTCAGAAGAAGAGAAATACCAACATGATTTTTATATTCAGTTTACACCTCAAAGAGATCTAGATCTAGATCCAACATCCACTTCATCTTAGCAACTCATCAAAGAAGCTGTGGATGTTGCTGGGGATCCATATGATAAGAGAAGAATGAGGTCCCAGTATCAGAAAGAGTATGTTGACTGTCCCACACAGATTCACTTTTCCCTGATAGGTGCTTCATGATGTTGGTTTCATATCCTTAGACATTCAAGGAAGCTTGCCATGATCCAATATGGAAGGAAACTATGGGCGAGGATTTTGATTCGCTACATGACAATAAAACTTGGGAACTTGTCTCCTTACCTCCAGGCAAGAAACTAGTTTAGTGAAAATGGGTCTACAAGACCAAGATAGATTTTGATGGAACCATGATAAAGTACAAGGCTCAGTTGGTGGCCAAAGGGTACTCACATGTTCAAGGATTGGACTATAATGAGACATTCGCTCCAGTAGCAAAGAATGGACTCCATCAGACTTGTCTAGGCAGTTGCAACTTAAATGAGATGGGACGTACATCACATGGATGTAAAAAGTTCCTTCCTCCATGGTGAATTGAAGGAAGATATTTACATGAAAAAAATGAGGGGTACATTGAGGATACTTCCTTAGTTTTCAAACTGAGGAAATCACTCTATGGGCTCAAACAAGCCCCTGAGGCATGGTATTCCAAAATTGATGCCTTCCTCATATCACATAGATTTGAAAGATGCAAATCCGATTGTAATGTTTACATGCAGAAGAAATATGGATCATTGCTATTGATTGTGTTGTATGTGGATTCCTTGCTCATTACTAGCAGCTCTGCTGCTGTATTGAGAAGCATCAAGTCAGCTCTGAACATATCATTCGCTATGACTGATCTTGGATTGTTAAGACAATTCATTGGTCTCGAAGTAAGTTAAAAGACTTCGAGAATCATTATCTCACAGTCGAGATACTCACTAGAAATGCTCAGAAGATTCCACATGGAAGACTGCAAGGAAGCCCCTTTTCGTTTCCTCTCTGGCATCAGGCTAGAGAAGGTGGCTCTACACCACTAATAGACATCACTCTTTTCATACGACTCATTGGGATCCTTCTATATCTCACACATTCAAGACCAGACATATCCTATTCTGTGAGTGTTGCTTCGAGGTACATCGAGGAGCCACATGAGCTGCATTGGAAGGAATTAAAGCATATCTTGCATTGGTACTAGAGATTATGGGATCCATTATGCAGCTGGTGCACAACTTGATCTCATAGGCTTCACAGATTCAGATTGGGTTGGAGATGGGAATGATAGAAAATCTACTTCAGGATTTGTGTTTATGTTGGGATATGGGCCAATTTGTTGGTCCAATAAGAAGCAAGCAACTCTTGCACTCTCTTCAATAGAAGCAGAGTATAGGGGGGCTGTAAATGTTTTTCAAGTAGTTTGGATACATGGAATCCTGACAGAGTTTGATATTCACACATCACCTTCAGTGGACATTTATTGTGACAATGAGGGTACCATAAAGATATCCAATAACCCAGTTCATAAGCAAAGGATGAAGCACATTGAGGTTCACATGCATTATATTCAGAAACTAGTGCATGAAAAAACTATCACATTGCATTACTGTCCTAAAAACGATCAGATTGCAGACATATTCACCAAGTCCTTCACAGAAAAGAGATTTGTCTTCCTCAGATCTCTTTTAGGTGTAAAGGCTTGATTCATAGTTCATGTTCTTGCTTATTTTTTGAGGGGGGGGGGTTTCCCATGAGGTTTTACCCATTTTTCCTTGGTTTATTAAGCAATTTTGCTTCTTTTAGATTGTAATGGGTGAATTTTGGCCTTGTTTCCAAGGCCCAAGTTTTCCAAGTTAGGATTAAGGAGGGTAGGATTATGTAATCCTCCCTTTCCCATATATAGTCTATTAGATCATTTTACTAACTTAGGAGTCATTTGCTAGAGTTTGATGCCACCATGATATTGGTGCCACTGGTGCCATTGGTGCCACTAGTGTGCCATTTGGTGCCATCGATGCCAATCCCTACACTTTAGGAGCCACTCCGAGTGCCACTGACAGCCTCCATTAGTTGGTTGTAGTTGGTAGGTAGTTATGCTAAGTTTTGCTCTAGTTACATTCAGTTAGATGTCTTTCAGTTGAGTTAGTGCCGGTCTTGCATGGCTGCATGGGAGTAGGTGCCATTTCTCACCTATCTCATCAGTTTAACTAGTTTAACTGATTTATAAACTGAATTAGACATGTGGAGTTAGACTAGTGGTCTCCGATAGTGATTTATACACTTCTAGTTATCTAGTCAATCAGGATTGACTTTGTAGATTTGAATTCTCCTTATTGTAACACTATTGTATACTGTTGGAATTAATGACTATTAATGTTGTAATTTACTGATAAATTCTTATTAGTTTCCTCTAAAATTTGTCTTGTTTAGTGTACATTTTTCATTACATTCAACTGCACAATTATACCTTTCAATTGTACTTATTTCCTATAGATTAGTGGTTCAATAATTCAAACATCATGATCATCATCGTCGTCGTTGTCATCATCATCATCATCGTCGTCGTCGTCATCATCGTCCTCATCATCATCAACATCATCATCATTGTCATCAGCATCATCATCATCGTCATTGTCGACATCATCATGATCATCGTCACCATCATCATCATCACTGTCATCATTATCGTCATCTTCATCATCATCATCGTCATCGCCATTTTCATCTTCATCGTCATCATCATCGTCATCGTCATCATCATCGTAGACATCATCATGATCATCATCGTCATGATGACGATGATGACGATGATGATGATCATCGTCGTCGTCGTCATCACCCTCTTCCTCATCGACATATTCATCATTATCATCGTTCATATAACCTAGGTGAGGGTGGGATGATCTACCAAATCTACATGTATGTGTGTATTTTTGTGTACAATATTTAGTATAAAAGTTCATATCATGGTTATAAATTTTAATACTTAAATAAAATATTTCCCATATAGTATTTTTTAGACTGTATTTAAATGAGTAGGTAAATATAATCTTTTTGAAATATGGAATTACTTTTACATAGTTCCAAATTTATGGTGAAGCAACAAATTATTTTATTAAGGTATTAAAGTGATTAGAATTATGAAAACCAAATTTACTATAATGTTTTTATATACTTTTAACCTGATCAAGATTTGAAGTCTTTTTGGGACAAGAATATAGAATAAATCAATATATATTCCAGAACATGGTACAATTTATATAGGAACCGTTTATATGTATTTCTTGACCAATTCTTAATATTTTTCCTTTTATTCATTGATGGTTAAACTTCATTTCTTTTATCCAAGATGTATTTATGACAACCATTTGCAACATCATCATGATTCCTTTTGGAAACTTTTAGCTTTTTTTGTAGTTCCAATATTTACATCAAGCTTGAGGAGCTTGAACACCCAACTTTATAAATGGAGAGTTAAGGACAATATCCTTAGTAAGATAAAGGATGAGTCTATATAGGATTTCTAGCCTAAATTTGGTTTTCTATTCTAGGCATGGAACCCACTCTCACTTTTTGGCACCAATGATGTCCATGTGTTGGTTGACAATGGAAATTGACATGAAGATTAACTAGAACTTAGAAGGGAGTTGTATAACACATTCCATCTTGGTTTATATTTCCACAATTAACTTCTTTTCATGTTATTATGTAATGACAATATTCTAATATTAGCTTAACTCGAACAAAACCATAGATAACTCATGTTCAACTAAAAAATGGACTAAATAGAGAATAACAACACCATATGGCATAGTCACTCTATAACATTCCCACGTCCAACCTTCATACCTCCAACGAAATTGCAGTCGTAGTTCTAGTTCAAGCAAATCCATCTCCGGATCAAGAGCCATAATCTCCTTAGTAGGCGCAGATTTCCCCATCACATATACAATGAATGCGATAGTAGATTCATATGCATGTCGAGTTCTCGAGCGGATGATCCTGAACTGACAGAGATGATCCAAAGAATCTTGTCTTATCTTGAGGTTTTATGGTTTTGTGCCTTCTCCAACTTATCCCCACTATCAAATGTGATGGTCTTGCGAGATTCAATGGCCATAGGATCTATGTTGTACTGGACTGGTGAGAATCATTGATAAGACAAGCAATTCCCTTGAACCCACGAACACCACCAGATCTCTTCCTCTAGTGGATGATCATTGAACCAATATTTAGGGCATAATATTAGCATAAGATATAGGAATTCAGGTCTTGAAGATGCAAAATAGAGCAGATCTTTGTATCTTTATCAGTTAGTTTTACATCCTCTTCCACTTCTTCCATTTATTCCATTTTTACCAAAGCGTAGAAAATTAACAACGACGTGTGACATATCCAAGCGTTGGAGCTCTCATTTCATATAAAAAAATTGAAAGGTACCCTCACATTTCAATGCATTGTCTCAAAAATTAACTGTAATTTTTATTTATTTATGTGCTTTGGGGGTTTGTTTTTCATCCTCTTGCACTTCTGCCATTTATTTCATTTTAACCAAAGCACAGACAATTAACAATGATCTGTGGAAGATCAGAGTGCTGGAGCTCTCATTTCATATAAAAAAAATTGAAAGGTACCCTCGCATTTGAATGCAATGTCTCAAAGATTAACTGTAAATTTTTTATTTACGTGCTTTGGGGGTTTCAGACCTTAAATTCTTTGCTAAATTCAATTTATGCATGTTTTATTTGTTCCTCATTTTAAAGGTTAAAAATATAGACTGATTCGATTCATAGAATGCATTCTTGATATGTCGACTATTATAAGGATAAATATATAGAATATTTCTCTCCCTTTTTCCAATGGTCAACAGAAAAAACATTTTGGGCTAACATTCATTGTAAACTCCATGAATTCTCAATTGAGTCAAATAGATCTCCTTCAGTTGGTGGGATTAAACAAAGGATAGAATAAACTATAGAATTGTATTGGATGTTGGAATACTTTAGGTATGTTCCATCAATTATAAAAAAATTATGCCCAATAACAAAAGATCCACCATCTACTATAAACCTATCGAGGGGATCTATTCGGCTTCCCTTCAACCCTAAACAATAACCAGTGAAATCTTCTTCTGCCCAAAGTGATATATTTTTTCTGCATATTGGACCAACTTTTGGGTTCAACCGATCCAAGACACTACAATAATTAGTTCAAACATAGTAATCTCTTTCTTAACATCAACTAGATGAAATTACATTTCATACAAGTGTGAATTTGTAACTTCAATATCAGTTTTTTTCCAATCTACAAATTCAACATAGTAGAAGGCTTCTCATATCACATACAATTTTTTTGAAACTTCCATTTCCCAGGCCAACCAACAACTAAATATATTAGGTCATAAATTTTTTTGTTGGAATTATGATAGGTATTGCGATCATATGGAAACAGATCAAATTGTGATGTGGTTGTCATTGATGTCAACACATAGTTTCAAGCATATGATCCAACAACAAGGAGGACATATAAGCAAAGGAATTAGATGAATCGATGGTTGTGGATGAATTCCGCAAGAGAAATGTGTAGGAAAATTATCGGGTCTGCAAATATTAGATGAATACCCGCACTTGATCTCAGATCAATGGATAAAGAAGAAGCTGCAAAGATCAATGGTCGAAGATGAGTTCCACAATGCGAAGTTGCAAGGTGGTTAACGTTGTGGGAGTTGAATTACGGAATCCCATATTTGGAAAAGTGGGAAGAAGGATCTGCAATCCCCAACCTGATTGCAGAAAGGACCATTGCGACTGCATAATTACGGAAGTCAATTTTGGAATTCGAGAACTTCCGCAATCTGCAATTGCGAAAAGAATCTTGCGAAACCAGAACTGTGGAAACAGATTTGTGGAAGTAAATTTTGGAATTCATGAGTTTCCACAATCCACAAGTGTGAAAAGAATTTTATGGAAAGAATCTTGCTGAACCAGAACTGCGAAAATAGATTTGCGGGAACATCAAGGTTGCGGAAGCAAGTAAGGTATCTTGTTGCTTCTTCATGAATTTTTGGAATGCAAAGGAAAATCGATTCGAGCAGTTATGAATTCAAGAACTTGGTGGAAAATGGTAAACGATGTCTAGATTGCTTATTGATTGGATTCCTTTCCTATCATGAGTCATTGAACGTGTTTTGATCTTTTATGAAATTGGAAATTTAGGCATACGAACATGCAAAGGGAATAAAGACTGGCATGCATAAAAGGATGGCGTAGAGAGGACCATGTGTGCGCTCTCTGAATGTAGAGAGCTAGTGCATGGAATACTGTAGAAGGGTGTGTTGAAATGGGGAGAATACACAAAAAAATTATAGTGAAGGGAGTCATGTTTGAATGAGCAAGAAGTAGAAGCAGTTCAAAGAATGTGACAGAGTTGGTAAGCATAGCTATATCTGGTATTTAGCATATTCTATAGAACAAAGTTTAAATCTATGGAATTAGGTGGTAGGGTGGTGCTCGGGAAGACTTGTAGTCTTTAGTGTGCAAGTTGGAGCTTGTAAAATTCTAGTGGGTGCTAGAAAACTAGGAGAGTTGGTGCACTCCACAAGTTGATTCTTGTAAAATAGAGGTTGTAGCCTCATTTGGGTTGGTTCTCAATGAAAGTTGATTTAATAATATACTAATTTTCTATTATGATTTTTCTTGTGAATATATGTCTCTGTCCCCATCATATGTATGATTGATAACAATTACTTCTGCTTTATATCATGGCTGTAGATATGTGAACAATAATAAAGGTTTAAAAGGTCGAAATTTGTTTAAGGTTAGGAATAACTTATTCAACCTCCACTTCTTAGTTATTCAAATAACCTCAACAATTGGTATCAGAGTCAGGTTCCTTTTATTTAAAGGTAGATCTGTAAGGTTAAACATGACAAGTCATGAAGGGACTTTAACCAATAAGGTTCCTCTGTTTGATGGAACAAATTTTCCCTTTTGGAAGGTTAGAATGAGAACATATCTAATTTCCTTAGGTGTCAATTTTTCGGATGTAGTAGACATTGGCTATGTAAATCCTGTTGTGCTAGCCTCCAAAGTGTTAAATTTTCATATGCCAATCTAGATCATTAGTATTTCATTTCAAATTCATAACAAAAGCATATAAACATGATCACTGAAATATAGACAAGCACAACCATACAAAAGGAACACAAAGATTTATCCTGGGAAAACCCTAAAGGGAAAAACCCAGCAAAATATTTCTCAATATAGATGCCCCAAAAAGATAAAAGGTAAAACCAACAAGGAGATCAAATCCTGATGCTCCTCCTTCTCCAGCTACTCTTCTCTTTTCCACTAATGCGCTACACAAGTGAGAGTGTGTGTGTCTCAAATGAGGAGCACTACACCTCTATTTATATTCATCCGTTCACTTAATTTAACTCATTTGACATGTAGGCTTGAGTTAAATCATGTAGGCTCGAGTTACACATTTAGGCTCAAGTAACCACACCGGGGTGCTAATGACCCACCTTTACAATTAGAGGGGACTACCTCATGACTCTTATTAGTTCTTCCGATTAGGAGAATCGAGGTACAATGTCATACAAGAGGTTCTCCCGGTAGGACCATCGGGGACCACAAAAGATACATATGGAATATTCTTCGAAGTTACAATATTTCAACACTCCCCCTTAATGAGAAGGGTATTCTACAACAACAAGAGTAGAGATAGGGGACATCATCAACATCAGCATGGTAACGCATCTATAAATCATTGGAAGCTTTTCAACATCATGTAGTTTTCATCTTTAATCTTCAGTCTTCATCATCATTAATTCTTTGACTGCTTCGATCAGCAACATCTTCAGCATTTTGATCTTTCAATCAGCAACGACATCTTTAGCACTTGGACCTTTCGATCAGAAACATCTTCAACACTTTGATTGTTCGATCAGCAACAACATATTCAGCATTTTGACCTTTCGATCAACAACATCTTTAGCACTTTGACTTTTCGATCAGCAACAACATCTTCAGCATTTTGACCTTTCGATCAGCAACATCTTCAGCACTTTGACTTTTCGATCAGCAACAACATCTTTAGCATCTTGACCTTTCGATCAGCAACAACATCTTCAGCACTTTGACCTCTCGATCAACAATATCATCATCAACACTTTGACCTTTCGATCAGCAGCAACATCATTATCATCATATTTTGATCTGTCGATCATAATCATCATCACATTCTGATCTTTTGATTAGAAACATCATCATCATACTCTGATCTTTCGATCAATACGTCATCATCATCATACTCTGATCTTTCGATAAGTACGTCATCATCACACTCTGATATTTCGATCAGTACGTCATCATACTCTGATCTTTCGATCAGTACGTCATCATCATACTCTGATCTTTCGATCAGTACATCATCATACTCTGATCTTTCGATCAGTACGCCATCATCATACTCTGATCTTTCGATCAGTACGGCATCATCATCATTAGCAACAACCTGCAATCAACAACTCAAAGACAAAAAAAGTCTTTGGATCACTTTTGGACTTAAAGTCCAGGGATGATACAATCCCACCACATTCTCAACAACCGAAGTTATCGGATTAATTACGGGAGAATTAGTCCCTATCACTTTAGGACTAAGTCCAAGGACGATGCAATCCTACCACATTCTCGAGGACCGAAGCCACCGGATTGATTACGGGAGAATCAGTCCCTATCACTTTAGGACTAAGTCCAAGGACGATGCAATCCTACCACATTCTCGAGGACCGAAGCCACCGGATTGATTACGGAAGAATCAGTCCCTATCACTTTTAGGACTATGTCCAAGGATGATGCAATCCTACCACATTCTCGAGGACAAAATCCACTGGATTGATTATGGGAGAATCAGTCCCTATCACTTTAGGACGATGTCTAAGGATGATGCAATCCTACCACATTCTTGAGGACCGAGGTCACCAGATCTATTATGGACAGATGTCCCAGGATGATACAATCCCTCTTCATTCTCGAGGACCGAGGTCACCGGATCACTTATGGACATATGTCCCAAGATGATACAATCCCTCTTCATTCTCGAAGACCGACATTATAGG